>PVIY010050337.1:0-16247 GCA_004026745.1 Myrmecophaga tridactyla
TCTCACTTGCTTTGAAGGAAGGCAGTTACCATAATGTGAGCTGCCCTATGGAGAGGCCCAAAAGGGAAGGAACTGAGATGTCTAGCCAAGAAGGAACCAAGGCCCTCACCTAAACAGCCCACGGGAACCTGAAGCCTGTCAACAGCCACATGAGTGAGCGTGGAAGAAAACCCTCCGTGGTCAGTCCTACATCTATGTGCCTCCTCACAAGAGACCCTGAGCCAGAGGCACCCAGATTCCTGACCCAAAGAAACTATGAGATAATAAATGCTTGTGGTTTCAAACTGATAAATTTGGGCATAGATAACTAATTCAATATTTGCATTAAAATGAAGATATGTGATTAAGTCATTAATTTTGTGAATAATGCTAGGACCTTGAGAGCAGCAGGTGTGAAACCATTAAATATGGTTGACTGTGCAACTTTCACCTTGGAAACTTTTGTCCAGTGTTCAGCTGAACCATCAATATGATGGTCATTGCTAATAATTAAATAAGGATATTAGAAAGACCACTATTTGTTCTAGTAGGCAAAAGCTGGATAGTAATTGTATTGTTTATCATACAGTTCCTGGAACCGGAATCAGAAAATCTGAATTTGCATCTTATTTTCACCACTTAGAATCTGCATGAACTTGGATATATTTGATTAAAATGCTCTAGTTAATTTCTTCATCTGTAATTGAAGAGCAAACATACCTGTCTCACAGAAGAATAAAAAATATGAAAGGACCTAATACAAAACCTGGCACAGAAGGAAGGTACAAAAAAAAAGGCATTAGGAATGAACCTCAGAGTGTTGCTTCTCATAGTCTTCAAATTTAAAAATCGGTTGGAAAGATTAGGTAAGTTTCAAATGCTATTACAATATTTAAGGTGAAAAACAAAAAGTTAAGGGAAAGGAGATTGTTTAGCCAATTGATGTAAGACGTAATGGGCAAATGTTATTTGGTTAAAAAAAATTAGTTTGACCACTTGATTTTTATCTTTTACAGAAGAAGAATCAGAATATATAAAAATGTATTTGTTGATGGCTGTATGCAAGGATGAGTTATATCTGGTTCTCATGGGTTTAAACTATTTTCAGAGTTCCGGCTAATAAAATAGAGCTTGTTAACAGGAAAAGTGATGAACCATCATAAGTTTAGGGGAAAATAACTATTATAGATAAAAATCCTTAAAAAGAAGATGAACTGGCATCTTTCATTCATTTCACACCAACATGTGCTGAGCCCAGTATTTGTCAGGGACAATGTAGGCCGAGGACTTCAAAGCTGAACGGCATATGGAGCCTGCCCTTCATCTCCTTTTCCCAAAACCTTCTTTAGGATTCTTCTAAAGGAACTCCACTTAACAATCTTCCTGTGCAATTGTCCTCCTCCCTTATCTACCTTTAATAATTCCCTACATATTTGTTTATTTGTTGTTTAAAAGTTCTTGTTTTATCTGTAGAATAAATGCTCTTTTATCACAAGCTTTCCAAGATAGAAAATTCCTATCCAATGGCTGTATGTCTAGATAAGGTCTCTCAGTTGTGGCAAAGATGACATTTGGGGCAGGATAACTGTTTTTTGAGGGGGCTGTCCTGTGTATTATGTGGTATATAGCAGCATCCCTGGCCTCTACATACTTGATATCAATAACAGCCCTCCCTTTCCAGTTGAGACAACCGAAAATGTCTCCAGATACTACTAAATGTCTCCCAATGGGCAAAATCATCCTCAGTGGAGAACCACCAGTTCAGGCAAACTCTCCAGTAAACTTCCTAAAAATGCCCACAGTCCGCTGCTGAGGAAAACCTCACAGCCAAGCTCCAGGAAGGAGGTTAGGGTGGTAGGAATGGAGTTGCCGTTTGATTGTCCAAATGGCAGTAAGTTGTGCTCATTACTGCCATCTGCTACCTTGCGGTAGGGACTGATGCCTCACCTGCTGTCCTCAGCCCACTCAGAGTCTTTAATCCAGGTCTGACCAAGGCTGGCAGCCTATTAACTACCGCATCCGGGTGATGGGCAGAGCCTAGAATTAGTTTGTTCCACTAGCTGATAGTTGCTCTAAGGCAGTCTTTCTCCTGGGAACTTGTTAGATATGCCAATCCTGGGCCCGCCTCAGGATGGACCTCCTTGCTCAGTACCCCTTTGGGTGGAGCCCAGGAACCTATGTTTTAACAGGCTTTTCAAGGGACTTATATGCATGGTGAAGTTTGGGATGCACTGTTCTAGAAACTACCCATGCCCTTGTAACTGTGGCCTGTCTCCACATCCCCGTTACAGTTGCCTGGTCTGTTTAACTGGGCCTCTGCTTCACAATATGCAATCAGATGGAAGCCCTCCCCTGAAGCCCAGGCCACTTTGCGTAAACCTGAACCCATTCCCTTCTGCTATGTTTATTTCTCCCTGGGAACTGGGTACTCTCAGTGTCCCCCAGCAACCGACAAACACTTTGTACCACAGAGTTGGCCACCTAGGCCAGTAGCGGTTATGACCAACAGGGTATCATAACTCATAGGAAACCTTGGCAGCCATATTTGATCTGTTCAAATAACAATATTGGCCCAGATTTAGGCAAAATACTTGGATCACTGTGGTTTTGATTGCTGACCGCCTGCCTCAGGGGCATTCCCACTACCAAATCAGGCCCTTTGCCCTGGCTCCATGCTGTCCTGTGTCCCCCCTTCCTGAGGCGTCTCTTACTTAAGTCCCAGCAGGTTTCATGGCTAAGCCCAAGCAGGAACTCTAATCAAGAGTAGAGACTTGACTTCAGAGACCTAATACTTTGAAGTAGCTGGTATGTTAGAGAATAGGAGAACAGAAAACAATTTACATAAAGGATTTGGCCCAATAACACCCCACTCTTTCATGGGGACTAAGGTTGTTGCAGAAATTTCTAATTTCAATTATGATACTTTTTAATGAAATAATTTGCTCCCAAGGAGAGGGTCCCACAACAATAAGTGCAATGGGGTAGAAGGTTCGTCTTGGGAATATAAGAAACAAGTTTGTATATATTGGTTGAAAAGGTAGACTGGAATATATTATTGACTACCATCCTACTTTGTAGGTTTAATTTAGATATTACTTGGCAGACAATGGGAAGCCATTAAAGGATGTATGTATGTTTATTCTTATTTTCATAAAATGAAAACATCCATGTATCATCCTCCCAGATCAAATAATAGAAAATTCTGAACACCCAGAGGTTCCCTTCTGCTCCCTTTTGGTAACTATTTCCTTTCTCCTTTCTAAAAAGAATCACTATTCACATTATTATCAGTTGTATTAGTTATTAGTTTCGCCTGCTTCAGAACTTGAATAAAGTAGCAGACATTTTGTTGTTGTATAGCATTTCATTTACTTTTCCAGTAAAAATCAACTACTAGGTTGATTCCAGGTTTTGACTATTACGAATAATGCTGCTATACATATTCTTGCATCTCTCCTTCAATGTGTATTGGCAAATGTTTTTGTTGGGTATAAATCTAGTTGCGAAATAGATGGGATTTAGGATATGCATATCTTCAACTTTAGTAGATAATACCAAATAGCGTTCCAGGGCCATTTTATTAATTTAAATTCCCACTAGCACTGACAGGTTTTAAACCGGGGAATGACGAGATTCACTATGATTCAGGACACCGCATGCAGCTGCCCTGCCTAAGACGGCTTAGGTGTGGCTGCACCAGAACAACGAGAGGGGGGCGTTGTCGTGAGAGCCCACGAGAAAAGCCATCAGATCCTGAGCTTGAAGGAGGAAGGAAAGACGAGGGCAGAGATTAGAGATATTATGGAGGTAGGTGGCCGGCATTTGGAGAGGAATGCAGAGGTGTAAAGTTTTCAACCTGGGTGATTGGGGCAGCCTGTAGTATTGGAAAACTAGAACTGGCAGGGACAATAGTGATTTAAAGCTGATTTAGGATGAAGTTAGGGTGAGGATAGAAATCATAACGAAAGATATCTAAGAGAAATTAGAATGGGAGCTTACAAAATCTGGCAGTTACAGTTTCACTAGGGTGCTTTCTTATAATATTAATATGGTAGATATTAATATTATAAGATATTAGTATGGTAGATACTTGGTTTAGAGACCTACTGTCAGATAACACTGGCTTAAAACTTTCTTTTGTATGTTTACAGTCATCTGTTTTTTTTTAAACCTAGATTGTTTTCAAATATATATAACTCCTTACTTTATAATTCGCAGTATGATGAACTACTGTATAGATATGTTTGTACAAGCTTGTAAAACATATGCCCTTTGTTTTATGTGAAACCATAACTAAAATACACATCTCAGATCTTATCTTTTATAACCCCTATAGCCACTGATTTAGTTCAACTTTTCACCATTAATTTGCCTGAACAGCTATAATCACTTCATGCCTGATATTTTGACTTTCGTCCCCATCACCCCACGACACATTCTCCATGGCATCATCCTGAGTGATCGTTTAAAACTGAATTATCTAAACTCTTTTAAAAATGTCAGCTTTTCCCTTTACATGCAGAATAAACAAACCCCTTCACGAGCTAGCTACCCTCACTTCTTGCCATTCCGTTGCTTATATTGTTATGCTTCAGTATCCCAAAATGCTAATAGCTTTCCGTGCTTGCCATTCTGTTTAGTGTTTTCGTGACTTTGCATATATTGTTTCTCCTTCCCCAGAATGCCTTTCCTTCCTGTAAATGTTCATTTTATTCTTTTCATAATTCAACATTCTGCTCTTTGAAGACTTTCTTGAATGATCGCTGTGTAGGTATATGTGTATATGCATATATAATGCCTTTTTTAACTGCATGTGCCATACTGTATCTTAGGTGTACATAACCATAGCCTAAACCCTAGAATCTGGCAGCAAGCCCTCAGCTAGGCCTAACTACTAAAGTAGGAAGAGTTTATCTCAAGCCTTCCTAGTAACACTCCTATCATCAACAGCTAGGTGTCTGTCTGTCTTGAATCTCATTACTATGAAGGCATCCTTGACAGAAATGGACTTCTTGTTGATTCAACTCTTCTCTTTTCCTCAGCAGTCCATAAATCAAATATTGGTTTGCAGGTGCAATTGCAGACAAGTAAAAGACTGCTTTGTTTTCTTAAAACAGAATTTAAAATTCACCTGCCCATCCTCCAGAAAACCCTTTAATTTTGAAATACATTCGCACTTATCTAGTCCGTGTTCTGAAGGCAAAATATTATCGCAATCACAGTTCCTAAAACCAATGAAGTTTAAAGACATATAAATAAAATACTGTCAGTGTTCTCTAGGGTCCAAAAATGTAATTGCATATTCATTCAGGGACCCACTATTGAGAAGTTGATGACATGACCTGGGCAAGCCTGGGTAGCTAACCACCAGCTCTCCAACTCTGCCCTTGCAGAATCCATTTCCCTTGGATTGTTCCGTCTTTGATTTGACCTGACTGAGTGGTAGTTGTCCATCAGGGCTTAGATAGCAATGTGAACAATTCTAGAATTCATGGCAAGCTGGGATGTCCAGGCTAGTCACAATAATTTCAGAAATCACTGAATTTTGTATTCATTTCAATAACCCAATTTGAGGACACTGAAGGGATACTGAGAGTACCGGGGCCCCTCAGTCCCCACCTCTTTCCCTGCTATTGCCTTCTTGCTCTTGCCCTCTCCTGGTGTCTTTCCTTCTTATCCCAGAGGACAGGACATTTATCCTAGCCAAGAAAAGGAGAAAAGGTGCTGGGTAGATGGTTGAAAATTGTCGATCATTTGATCTTTTTGACTTTACATCGCTATCAAGATATATACACTATGAAGAGATTTGTTAACGTGGGGTGGTGTGGTTAAAAATTGAGAGTCATATCTTAGCAAAAAACTGTTACATATTGTGAGGGCCTCACAGTTCACTGAAAAGAGAGTTTTTAGTCTATTTAAATAGGAAGTCCCTGGGAAGACAGTGATATGATCTACAGTTTATAAAGACCACTGTGGCTGCTATGTGGAAAATAGACTTTGAAGAGTTTTTCAAGGTTCTCCGCATCTATAAGCACTTTTAGATATAAGTGCATGTGTGTGTAAATACACAAATAAACTTAAAATTTTTTCACAGGGTCATGTTATACATATGATTTATCAAAGTACATTTTACACTCAATGATATATTTGGGCATTTTCCCATATGAGAACATATCGATTTACCTCATTCTTTTTAACCCTTGGACTATATCCCTTCGAATGCATGTACCGCGATCTCTTTAGGTATTCCCGGTTGGTGACTATTTAAATTGTTTTCAGATTTTCACCTTCATAAATATGTCAGGATATTCGTTTTGAAATCTTAATTACGATTTGAGTCCCTTGTTTTCCTCTTCCCCTGCATCCAGGTAGCTGGTGCCAGGGGTAGGGTTGGAGAGGAGAAGGAAAGTTGAATATGTGCTTCACAAGAGACCAGAACCAAAGCCCACTCCCTGGCAGTGTCCCACACAGGTGACCAGACCTCAGAGAGGCACAATAACTGTGTTCATCAAAGACCCAAGGATGCAGAAAGATGGGTAATTCCAAAGCCTCTGGACGTGAAGAGAGCATGAAGGTGGAGGCATGGTGTGACGGCTCATGGTGTGACAGTATCCAGTGGGGAATGACTGATGCTGCTGAGTGAGGTGCCTCCCCTCTATCTTGGCTTTACTCAAGGGACCTTACACAGTCCTAGGTGAGGAGTAGGGGAAGGAAGAAGAGGGAAATGAGCACAAGATTCTAAACTAAATTGATGTAAAAGTGCAATGAGCTTGCCTGCCGTGCGGAGACCCGGGTTCAATTCCTGGCCCATGCACTCACCCCCCACCAAAAAAAAAATTCAACAAATGGTGCTGCAGTAAGGGGATAGTCACATTGAAAAAGAATGAAATGTGACACACACCCCCATACAGCATACAAAAAACAAAAAACAAAAGGCACAATGAAATGCAATTGTTCTTTGCTTACCTAGAATTCTAGACCGGAATTCATACCATGTCCATACACATAACTATATATAATTTTACAGATACCAAACTATTTTATGTCTCTTGATACTTTTAAAGCCAAATTTTAATTTTAAGCCTTTTTTTGTCCTTAGGAGGATAGATCTTTTTCATTGATTAAAGGGAAAATGCTCATATTAAATAGTGTTCTTCTTTTATCTTGACATAGTTACATTGTGGAATTTTGCAGTATCCAGTCTTCCTTTCAAAAAAATAATTCCAACAAAAATAAGCCACGCCTTTACCACAGCCTCAAGTTGCCAAAGACTTAACATACCACTTTATTTTATACAGATATCAAGCATAGTCTGAAAAACATAATATGATATGAAGAGATAAGATTTAATGGTTAATTTTTTTATTCTTTTATTTTTTAGGGGGTGCATGGTCCAGGAATTGAACCTGGGTCTCCCGCATGGAAGTCGATGGTTTATTTTGAAGAGAAAAAAATAATTCTTTATGGAAAAGCAGTATCTGTCTTCTGCTCATTACTTTTTTTTTACCATTGCTTTTACTTCAATTCGTACTCTTGCCATCTTTATTGAAGGCTTTAGCCTTGTTTAAGATTGGTAAAAGATTAAGTCAATTAAAAAGCTCATGGAAAATTTTAACCAGTATTCTCTGATTAAGAGGCATTGATTAAAATTGCTTTCAACCAGAAAAGAGAAAGAGGATCCTTACAATGTCTTAGGACTTGGAATTTAATTATATCAACTAACAGTTTATACTATCTCCAGGCTTCATTCTCCTGCATGTTTATATAGCAATTGGGGACTGGCCGCCAGCATTTGAGGAGGCAAGACTTCTCTGACAACCAGCCGAAGAAGAACTTGAAACAGACTGAGGAAAGTCCACTCTTGCCAGGACATTGCAAGCTGCCCTTAGTGACCACCGAAATGTTCTCCTCCTGGTTTTGTTGCCATACTTGGTAGTCCTGGGAATCTGGCTAGCTTCAGAAGTTGCGCAAAACAAAATACAACTGTGCACAGCCACGCCCTAGGGTGACTCTCCAAATACCATACGAGTCCGAGGCCGAAGCACTTGAAAGGCTTGTATCCCTACAGATCAAATCTTTCTAAGACTGAGCCTCTAAGGACAACTCTTAAGCACGTAAATGTTGTCATTTACAACACTGTTTCAGTGCTATTTTGCATTTCCAATTATAAAGGTGGTTAATGCACATGATAATTATAATTCCTTAAAATTTCTTCACTCTTGAGCAGATCAGCTCAGAAACGTTGGCACAGTTTCAGGGTTCCTTAACAACTGCTTGCCAAACCACTCTTTGATCCAGTGAAATCATCATATGATTCAAAACAAGGCCTACAGCCTTTCAAGAATTCGCATCTTAAATCCTCTTCTTCTTCATCACCTACTTTGCCCTGTTCAACCTGAAAACTGATTTTTCCTTGTAAATGCCAAAGAAATTGATTTTCCCTGTGAGATTTGAAATATGCTTTCTTTGTTTAGCTTTATTGATTGACTAATTTAACTAACATAAATCGTGTGCTTGTTATGTACTAGGGATTGTGGTTTGTCCTGCAGTTAGAAAACTGAGCTACCTCCCTTACATTCACTGCTTAAGGTGGATACAGTCAGTTAAACAGATAGTTACAATATAGAGTGATAAGTAAGAGCAGGTTAGAGAAGGGGAATAGAAGTAGGACTCAAAGCCACTGGTGGAGGTTAGAAAGATTCTGAGCAGAACCTTGAGGATAAACAGAGTAGGCAGATGATAAAAGCAGGTGAGTTGGGGTATTCTAGACAGAAGAAATGGCATTTATATCAAGTTCGGTGAGAGAAAGCACAGCAAATTTTAGCAACTAAAATATTTTGCTTGTTTGGGATACAAAATGCCTCCCATGAAGTCATGACAAAAGAGGAGAGATAAATCCAGCAAGATTTTGAATGCCCATTTTTGTCCTTTAAGAAGTTTGATTTTCATTCTAAAGTCTACGTGGATTCATAGAAGAATTTTGAGCAAAGAAGTGACTTGACCGGTTTGGAGTTTTGGAAAGATAACTCTGAGGGATGTAGAAAAAAGATAAATACAAAAATACAGAGCATAGAGTGACTGGATCTCAAATCAAATGATGGGTGGTTGAGGAGAGGATCTGGGCCTGAAATTGTGCTGGGTACAAAGAGAGGGTGTGAGCCAATGCTTCTTGCGGGGCAGGACCATCGTAAAGAAAACAAAGGAAAGAGGAAGGCAAAGGAGCAGGAAGACATGAAAATAAGGGTCCTGAAAGGCTAAAGGAAGAAAAGATGGAAGAATTGAGTGGAGAGTATTAGATGGAACAAATGCTGCTTAAATCATGGCTCTGACAAGGGATGAAAGAAGGGCAGGGAGGCCATATTTCTAGGATATTTCAATAGAATTATAGTTCTTCAAAAAAGAGAAAAATTATCTTCTTATTCACCTTAATATCTTAACAATGTTGCATTGGCTATTAATACTAATCCAGCCTGGTCCCCCCAAAATACAAAGAAATTTATGTAATTTCTTCAAAACTTCCATTATTATAGATTGAATATCATAACCAATTACTTGGATCAAAACTTCCTTATGGCTCTCTTTCTGCCACATATGTCAAAATCCACCAACAATTTTTATCAGCTGTTCCTTCGGATTATACCCAGAATCCAGCCACTTGTCCCCATCTCCACTACTACCCATGCCCAAGCACCATCGCATCTCACCTGGATAATTGCAAACTTCCTCTCACCTTTGTCCACCGGTGGGCATCTCTCCTTTGCTCATAAACCTTCAGTGGCTTCCCACCACTTTGTAAACATCTAGACACAGTGAGCGACTTGTCCGTTGCCACCTATTTGTTCCTGTCTCCTCCTACTTCTCTGTTCTCACTCTGGTGTCACCGCATTGCCGTCCTTGTCCAAGGACCATTACCCTAGCCGTGTGCCTCTGCCTAGGACGTGCTTCGTTCAGATACCCTCTTTGCTTCTTTCAGATTTCTCTCAAATGTTACCATATTGGAAAGGTGTTCACTATTCATCCTAAATAGAAATAGTCCTTTCTCTTTGCAAATAGATCATCTAACATTGACAGAATCGGAGAGGGTAAACATCTTTGGTATGGAAATGACAATGGCAGGTATTCGGCAAAGGTTTTAGGCTAAAGGTTAAGAGTTCCTAAACTGAGCCAGAATTTAGAAATTTCTTAGGATTTCTAAGTGACCCGGGCATGGGCCAAAGTTCTGTTCTACTGAAACAGTAACCTTGTAAAGGAACTGTGTCTTTGTGATGGGACAACTCAGACATATTCAAAGAAAAGCAAATTAAAAAGGTCATTCTACACACCACTGAGAGAAAACCACTTTCATCCTGTGGGTATATCACTGATAATTCTATTGATATGATCTTGAATTGATAGATTAATTAGGAAGAAGGTATTTAAATGAGAACTTTACAATCTTTACTATTTTCAACCAATTTTTATCTATTTATTACATTTATTTTATCTATTAGTCAAGTTTTATAATTTTCTTTATATCTTTTCTGTATATTTCTTAAGTTTAATCATGGGTATTTTATATTTTAGGCTGAAGTGGGATTTTTTAAAATCATATTTTCTAAATTTTTATTGAAAAACTATTGAATTTGATCATTGATTTTTTTGACTAACCACGATACTAGACCACTTTTTAATGCTCTTCACGGTTGATTATCTCAGCATTTCCTGGTAATCACATTATCTGCCAATAATAGTAGCTTTTTTCCTCCTTTTTTAACATTCATTTTTGTTTCCATCTTATATTGTTATTTATTATTCTAATTAAAAGCTTCCATCAGTGCTAATTGCAGCAGTGATCATGAACAATCTTGTATTGTTCCCAACTTAACTTGGAATGATTCTGTGGTTTCATTTTAAATTTGATGTTCCTAGTTCTGTTTCAAATAGCCACTTTTAAAACATTCCTAATTGATCATTTAAATTACACTTAGGCAAACATCTTGATGCATAAATGTTTTATTTCTGATTATTTCCTTAAATGGATCCCTAATTTGAATCATAGTGCCAAACTGTTTCCAGAGATTGAGCTACATAACTTACCCTTAGCATATAAGTCCTACTCTCATCATCATTTAGTATTGCCAGCTAAACCCTGCCACACATTGTAAGATCTAAAAAAACTTTACAAATTTAATTGATAAGAAATACTATATGTGTGATAAAGATCATGATTCCTTGTTTATAGTATGTGTTCATATTAGCACATCTGCGAATAATGCTAAATTGCTTGTCAAAAATATTGTATTGAGATAATCTTCAGACACACGTGAAAGTGCCCATTTCTTTCTACCTACTCAGAAACTGAGAATAATAATGTTTAATTGAATTGCTAATTGATTCAATAGTTGATAAATTGTATATCTTAAATATTTAATTTGCATCTCTGAAATTGGTAATAAATGGGGCCATCTTTTATGTTTACCAGATTTTTTCTTCTTTTATGATTTGTCTCTTCATCTCTATATGTATTTACTTGATTCTTTCTAGTTATCTGTGAAGGTGTTAATGCTTTATCATAAATAGCAATTTTTCACTTTGATTTGCCTTTTAATTATGCTCATGATTTTTGTTTGTTTGTTGCCTTCAACATGTCTTTTGCCCAACTTCAAATCCTTTAGGCCACACCTCCTATCCCAACCAGTATTTCAGGGGCCAGTTCCGGGCAGACTTTAATCAGCTGCTCTCAGGTGTAACCTGAGTGTTTGCTTCAAGCCTTTGACCCAAGCTTCTCAGGCTTCTCTAAGCCACAGTGAGAGACCCCAGGTACTCACTTTTTACCCCTGTGGACAACCCCCAAATATGGAGGAGTTAATATCCTTTGGTTACTGCAACCATTGACCAATGGGGTCTGGGAACAATGAGAAATGCTTCTCCCTTTTTCTTCCAAGTGGGCATTCCAAGTCTTCTAAAATCATGTCTCGAGACAGAGTAACTGGATTGTGCTGGTTTGAAAGGATGGGTGGACCCTAGAAAAGCCATATTTTAATCAAAATTCCATTTCATAAAGGTAGAATAATCCCTATTCAATACTGTATGTTTGAAACTGCATTCAGATCATCTCCCTGGGGATGTCATTTATTCAAGAGTGGTTATTAAACTGGATTAGGTGACGACATGTCTCCACCCATTTGGGTGGGTCTTGATAAATTTCTGGAGCACTGTAAAAGCGGAAACATTTTGGAGAATGAAAAAGATTCAGAGAGAGCAGAGCAGAACAACATAGCTATGAGAAGCAGAGTCCACCAGCCAGCGACTTTTGGAGATGAAGAAGAAAAATGTCTCCCGGGGAGCTTCATGAAACAGGAAGCCAGGAGAAGAAGCTAGCAGATGACGCCGTGTCCTCCATGTGCCCTTCCAGATGAGAGAGGAACCCTGACTGTGTTCACCATGTGCCTTCTCACTTGAGAGAGAGACCCTGAACTCACTGGCCTTCTTGAACCAAGATATCTTTCCCTGGATGCCTTTGATTGGACTTTTGTATGGACTGTTGTAATTGTGATATTTTCTCAGCCTTGGAACTGTAAACTAGCAACTTATTAAATTCCCCTTTTTAAAAGCCATTCTGTTTCTGGTATATTGCATTCTGGCATTAGCAAACTAGAACACGGGTACACATAGGTTGGCCCGTTGTATAAAACAAATGTATATTGACTTTTTCTGCTGCCCCATTTCCCATCCTCTGACACTCACTCCTACTATCTGGTATCACTTTACCAAATAAACGACACATAAGTAAGCTTTTAGCTTACAGTCTGTTTTTAGGCTAAGTTATTTAAACTTTGTGCACATAAATTTCTGTTTCTGTGTATGCGTGCCTAGGAATGACCACATATATAATCAATTTCTGTTATGGTTTCTGACTATACCCTCATACTTATAAAGGTGCCCCTATCACAAAGGTCAGACACAGATTGCTATACAGGCTTTACTTTGTATGATTGATTTTAGTTTTCTTTATTATATAAAATTTATTTGGCATACAATGTGAGGTAGTGATCTTTTTCATTATTTTTCCTAAGTAGACTAAATTTTAAAATAAAGTCTACTGAACAATCTAGGCTTTTTCCATTGATTTCTTTTCCCTTAGCACTTCAGAGTTTCAGGAGACTTGCAGATTAATAAGAGACTCACGCTCATATTCCCATTCTCTTTCACACATGTTATAATTATCATTTAATTAGTCAAAGATACAGAAACTTAAAGTCCCACTGAGCAGAGCAGATGCATTATATCTTGATGTTTTTCCTTGGTTCCCTAACTGGACTCACAGCTGCTGGTGACACTACACGTAGAAGCTTGTCACAGCAGAGTAAACAGCCAAACTCTTGCCTTGCTGTAGTTTTAAATATTTGGAGCTTATATCTCCATTCCAGAAGAACTTGCATCAACAATCTAATTGCTTCCATTTATGGATACTTTCATGAACATGAAATTATCCAGATTTTTTTTTTTTAAATAAAACTAATTATCACAAGGCCGCAGCCACATGGGCATGGGCTGAAGGCACCAGACAGCACACTGTTGTCCCTGTGAACGGATGGCAGCCTTTACTGGCCCAATATCTCAAAAAAGCTGAGGCCTCACAATCATGAGCCTCATCCCCTATGTACCAGGGCTGTTTCTAACTTTTGGGTCTGTTCCTTTGACAGCAGGACCATGGGTTACTGAGGCTTGCTAATGTGTTTTAGTATCTAACAGAACAAATCCCTTCTCATTTTCCTACTGTTGCAGGAATTTGTTAGTTATCCTTGTTCACTTATCTTCCCAGTGAATGTTAGCATCATTTTGTCAAATGCCCTCCAAAATGTGGTAGACACGGAGATGTATCACCCGCATTCCCCTTCAAGGCCTGGCTGCGAGGAATGCGTAGACAGCTTCCAGTTATCACCCCTGCAGGGTCACCCCTCCCAAGGCAGCTTCCATTGGTCCTTGGACCAGGTAGTGGTAAAAAGATTAGTTGTTTCAGGTGATGATGAAGGACTCCAACGGGCAATACGTGCTGCAGAGCTCAGCACTGGGTTGGCTGAGATTTTGTTGGGAGTAGATCACAGTTCCACATTTCCTTTTGCTCAATCCTGCAACTTTCCACTTCCCTTCTCAGATGTCAGTTGCTGAAAAGCATCTTATACTCTAAATTCAATCTCAGCCCTTTCTCCAGAGACTCCAACTTGGATCAAATTTTTATTGGAATAGTGCCAAACCTATCAATTAATTGGGAGGATATGACTTTCTTTTATTATTCAGTTTTTCCATTTAGGAACACAGGATTCATTCATGTTTTCCTTTATATTTCTTAGCAAAGTGTTCTTCCTATGGGGTTCACAATTATTTTTTTAAGGTTTTTCCAGGGTCTCATATTTATTGTTTTATTAATATCCCTATTATGAATTAGGACTCTTTTAGTATATCTTCCATGTGATTCATATAATTACATAATAAGATATTTGTTTTAATAGTAGCTTTACCAAATTCACTTGCAAAGTATGCTTATTTAAAACACTTTCTAGTATTTTTTTCCTGCCAAACTTTCTCTTTGCTTCCATTATAGTGTTCACCTGGCATAATGAAATTAAAACAATGACATATTATAACAATGGAATATTCCAATTTAATATGTATTTACTGTGTTCTAGTTTTCCGCATTTCAAGAGGAACCTCAATAGCAATAGCAACCATTTATTGAGTTCCTCTAACATATCAGGCACAGCTCTTGATGCCCTGGTGACTTTCCCTAGAATCCTTCACCCACCTCCAAGGTCACATCATATCCTACTCTCTTCTGAAAATACATGTTGCTTACCCACTATCAATAGCCAGGAAGTCACTAAACCAGGATTCCAACCTTGGGTGACTTAACTCTAAACTCAAAAAATCTAAAGATTATTTCTCTGGGCAACATAGTCAGACTGAGCCCACCTGAGTTCTTTTTCACTTTAATTTGCTTTTCTTAGTTCGCTTTGCTGATATATATCTTCTCCTCTCCAGAGGTAACCACTGTCCTTCCAAATATTTTTTTATTAATTTAAACACACACATTCAACAAAAAAGAGCTGCCTTGTACAGTCATGCATGCTGTCCACTGCTCAAGTCTGCAGCTCACCATTTAGGCTGCAGACATGTAGACTCTTTGTTTATTATGACAGCTTTCTAGAACATAGCAATGAAATGTTGTTTCTTGTAGAAGCAGGGTATTGTGACAATTTTCAAACAGATGAAAGTATCTTGAGTACTGGGCAGCTTTTTCTAATTTGCACAACTCAGAGATTGAGGAGATCAGTTGTAGTGAGCAGATCTCATACCAGCTAGGAAAGGATAGTTTTGCTTTATGATCAGAAGACTGAGAGGTAACTATTGTACTTGCCACACTCTTTATTTTGACCATATTCTGCTTCGTTTTGTTGCAGTTGTTTGCAGTCTATGCCACTTACGGGATTGCAGCCATACGTGCTGCAATATTGCAGGATATTCCTATCAGGGGGTTCAGTGCCAGTTAGGAAGTCCTGAAGGCCATAGCCAAAATGAGTAAAGAGCTTGCTACCTGAGGAAAATTGGGATCCAAAGCCATGTAGAGAGTTGAGGCATCTGGTAAGATAGACTTTGAAACATTATAATATATAGGGGCATAGGGATGCATGCATGTTATCTTTAAAGCAAAATGTTCCCATCTTGCACTAACTCAGGTCATTGGAAAATTAATAGGTTCTTATATTTTTGTTTCTGAAGACATTCTAACTGTGCATTGCATTGTTTAGGTTAAAGGTTTGGCTGTACATGATGTAAATCCAAAATCACAGTGACTTATCTAAGATTGAGTTTTTTCCTCCTCCCTCGAACCACACACTCTCAATTGCACACGTAGTTTCTTGCTCAAATCTTAATCTGCTCACACAGCTGTATCTAGCTGCAAGAGTGTCTGGGAAATGTGTTCTTTAATCTGGGCCACTATGAGCCCAGCTGAATATTTTCTTACTAAAGATGAAAAAGAGAACTTTAGAACCTGAGACAGGCTCTCAATATACCTCATAATTCACTCTAGAAAAATACAAGAATAACCAGTTCTGGAAGCTTCTTACTTTGTTTCTTTTAATACATTATCTAATCCTTTAATAATACTTCTTAAAATGAATTGAACCTTAGAGAATACCCTGGGCTCTTTCTAAGACTCTATAAAAGTTTTACTTATTAAATTTATTTTTTTCAGAAACTGAAAGCCTCCAGTTTGTTCCTGTGCC
>PVIY010050338.1:0-16251 GCA_004026745.1 Myrmecophaga tridactyla
TTTGAGAAATCACATCTATTTGCTTCAAATTATGGTGAGGGAAGGTCAAGAAGACTGCACAGGCACACAGGCAGACACACAGACATCCCTCGAGATCTGAAGGGCTAGGGATGAACAAAATGTCGCTGGTCAACCAGAACAATGCTGGACTCTGGGGCTCAGTCCTGAAGATAATGAAGGAACGCTGGCACCACTCAGCCCAAAGCAAGGTGAAGAGGGAGAATGCCACTAAACCGAGCTCATGGAAACAAAGTCATTCTGACAGAACAGCACATGTGAGAATAACTATGAAAATATATGAAACAATTCAAGTTGTATAAGATCTACTATGTCCCTACATATTTTTGGAAAACAAAAACAAAAAGTTGGTAGTTAGCCCGAAAGCTTTAATGATACATGATAGAAAAGCATTGCCTAAGTGGTGGCTGCCCCATTAAATTAGGAAGAACTTTTATTTTTCACAAAGCAGTATCTTCAGAATAGACCAGAGAGAAAATGAGAAGTATTTGAGGGAAAGGGAACTATAAAGTTGCAATCAACAGGTTGTCACTGGATATTAGTTTGAAACTAGTGCTTGAATTAAGAACTGAATAGCCCCTGGAGATCTTGCTTAGACACTGTGCCCATGTAGGCATGAGGTGAAGGATCTGGAATGCAAATTCAGAAAATACTTCCTCCATTTCAACATGGACTGATGGACAAACATAAGGTTCTTGTCTTCCAGAAAGATGCACTGCTCTTAAACAGCAGGCTTGGTGTGGCTCTGCAAGTCTGCTGGGCCAGGAACATGGTTCTTGAAAGCCAGTTGCCTGAACGGAGCTTTCGCAGCAGTCCCAGGTGTGGCTCTGTGAGAGTCTGACCCTGAGCACCAACTTCCTGGTTAGAGTGTGTTGGGCAGCCCTGTTGCTTTGGTTCTCAGCACATCACCTGTCGGGCTGGGGAAAGTGAGAATCCCAGGGCTTTGTCCTTTGTGAGATCAGAATCTCCTGTACTGAAATTCCAATTACTTTTAAACTCTGTGATGGTTACTGTAGAAGAAAAGTTTTTTTGTTATATACTTGTCATATATATCTCTAACTTGTTAGGGTTTTAGAAGACTATAACCCAGTAGAGCTTGCCAGGGAGAAATTTATGACCTGAGGAAGAAAAACTTGCAAATCACTAACCTACCTGTCTTTTGCAGCAAGTATGAAAATGTAAAAATGTGAAAGAATTATGGATTTTTTTGAACCAGGAGATGACATATGTTTACATGTTAAGACATCTCAGGATGATTCTTCTTGGTTTAGTAGGGAATATAAAAGACTGTATCAGATCTTGAGAAAAAGACTCTTCCTAGCAATTCAGTCAAAGTAGTGAGGTCAGGAAGGTCAATGTGGGATGAAGTGGTTTTAGTTGAAGGATTTATCTATTTTAATAAAGTTATGCTTGAATGGGGGGAGAGAAATCAAGTTAGATTTAAATTACAACTTTTTCTGCTTTACAAAATGTATCAATCTTTCCTAAAAACAAAGAGCCTATTTTTCCTTACATAAAAAGCCAGGGGATTTAGACCTTCACTCTAAACCTAAACAAAGAAAGGAAGCATACGATAATATCATGAAGAGAAATTACAGTGAATTAAGATTTGCAGGTTAAAAAAAACAAAAAACCTCTCATATACGTCGGAATGTATACTTCATATACTTTGTGAAGACATTTAAAGATTTCATCAGTGTAAGCTATTAACATTCTACCTGTGGAGGATGCTAACAAGACTGTGTTTGATGTGCATAGTAGTAAGAAGATTGCAATTCTTTTTATCAAATGCCACAAGAGTAAAAATTAGTAAACACTAATGTGTTGCTGTAAAGTGGTGTAGTGTTTTTATTTTTTCCACCTACAAATAAAATGTCTCAGTTGACATGTCAGTTATTCAAAGTGGTCCTACGATCTCATATGCATTGTCCTTCCCCCAAACAGGTACTGATGAGAAAAAACATGGTCCTGACTCATCAGTACAGGTGAGAATAGCCAGACACTACTTCTAGATGTAAATATTTTAACATTCCTCCTTGCAGAAGCTGGATGTTTTCTAGCATGGCAGTCCTGAGCATGCAGCATGCACTGCCAGAGCATCTGTAGCCATAGCCAGGCAGAGAAAGGGGCCATTAAGGAGGCAAAACACAACAAAAAACTAAACCAACAAAAAAATGTTAAAAATAATAATAAACCAGTGTCTCAATCTTCCCTAAAAAAAAAAGCTTATTAATGCTGCACTGATCTGAAGACAGTAAAAGACACTGAAAATAAAAGATTTCTTCCACTGTATATTGTCAAATATTAGCTCTTCCAACAAAAGAAAGACTGCTGTAGAGCCAGAAAGACTGACAACAGAAAGTAGTTACCATTTTAAAAGGCTGGTCATCTGTACATACATAAAATCAAACTTCAAAGCCAGAAGAGATCTATCACCTTGTCCAACATTCCCAGTGTGTCGTAAGCACGTTAGCAGGTGTTGTAGAAAGAACTGGAGGAAATGCTGGGTTAAACCAAGTAGGCTACTTAAAAAAACAAAACCAAAACCCCACAAAGCTTCTCAGAAACTTTACATGCAGTGGACACTGTGATGCTCCTCAAGCAGGCCATGGTTTGCAGTATTTTCTGTAAGTACTTGCCTTCAAAAGTGCCTTTTTTTTTCTCAGAGCAAGTTCTGAATCTAATGTGCTAAAGACAGCACTCTGGGAAACACTCATCCCTAGCTCATTCAACTCTCCTCACTTTCAGAATAAACTGAAGCCCAGGTTCAAGGTCATTCTTCAGTCACATGCAGGCAGAGTGAGAACTCAGCCCTGCTCCCCAATTATAATTTGGAAATTCTTTCAGAATCCCACTGCACTGGTAATTCCATAGGTGAGGGAAATATAGGAATCTTTTACCATTAAAAACAAATTTCACAACTCTGTACACAAATGATAAAGACCTAAAAGTGAACTCAAAGGCATCTCTGATTAGTTACCTAATTAACTGAATGGGTCAAAAAAAAAACAAAAAGGAAATTTCTTACCTTTCCCTCAGAAACCCATAACAGCTGGTTCTGTTGTTGTTGAATTGCTTCTTTTAGTGCACCATACCAACCATCATTCATTGAGTTTAAATTAATTGTAGCTGAAAACAAAATAAATTAATGTAGTTTTATGGTTAGGACACTGCCAAAAGTCGGGTGAATTCATTCAACCTTGCTTAGAGATCAATCACTACTGATATTATTTATAAGACAAATACCCTTTGTTTTGGCACAATATATTTTCTTTCAGCTGAACAGCAGCTCTTGATATAACTCAACATTTTTGCCAACATTTTGTTGCCCAGCTATTTTAAGCTGAAAGGAGGCCTTTAATATACTCACTTGTAAAAAGACGCTGATTATTTTTACAAAGTTTATGAGACCACTCATAGAGCTTCAAGGCACTTTTCTGTGATTCTGGACATAACCTCCTTCTCATTGCTCTCACACCTTGCCTAGAATCAGGGTTAAGGGATACCACAGTTGGATACCACTGGGCATAATTCAGACGATCAACTGCATTTGCTGTTACATCTAATAAAGCATGTTTGTCCTAGAAATGGAAAGAAAAAAATACACAAGATCACAAGACAGTTAATTCCTCAAGAATAATCATCTTTAGAAAAAGTCATAATCTATATTACATTTTAATAGTACTGGACTTTTAATATGTGCTTTAATATGAATCAGTGGCATATATTAGAAAAATAATCATAGTTAGCTCAATACAATTTCCAGTAAAATTAAAAACAAAAAGCTTTAACCAGCTCACTTTTAAGACACAGCCCCAATACCTGCAAGCTGACAGTATCAACTGTGTTATCTGACTGAAAGTACTACAGTTTACTGTTCCTGACATAATCTTACAGAATAACAGCATATTCCCCATTCATATAAATATTGAAGTGCAACCCAACTGTACAGATGTAATTGTAAACAGTCTGTTTCTTATCTGAACATCGTATACATTTTTGTGGTAATGAATGGTCAGCATCTAATCAGTGTAATAACTATTCCCTTGAAGGTGATTCTCATAATGCCTTTTAGTAAGGGATTAATTTTTTTATGGTATACCAATAATAATCTTAGGAAAACTACATTCTATTTTCACATTACCAAATCCCATACCACTGAAACACATCTCTTCTAAAACAATATTCACAGCGTATAATGAAATATATAAATTTTTAATAACTTATTCGATCTATTATTTGCTTTATTGTATGAAGCCGAATAATGCCAGAGCTATGCTGGTCAGTTCCAGCATCTCGTGGTTCACTTTCTATTCATGAAGTTGGGACAAAAATGAAACATTATATTTCCATTGGTTAGGTCAGGTTTCTCAACTACTGGGCACCAGTGGTGTGCAGGCTGGATAATTCTCTGTAGTAGGAGTTTTCTAGCACACAATGAAATGTTTAGAAGCATCCCTGGCCTCTATTCACTAGATACCAGTAGGTGTCCTCCAAAAAATGTCTCCAGGTGCAGCCAGTGTTCTTGGGGGGGCAGACTTGTCCCTAGCTGAGAACCACTGAATTAGATCAATGTTTGCCAACAGGGTGGGACCAGAACAAGGCAAAGTGAGGCAGTTGTCCCTTAAACAAAATTTAAGGGACCCCCCCCAAAGCCTCAGCAATCAAAATACCAAGGTAATATTTTGATGCAGTAATTTTATTAAAAAAATCAATACAAATGCAAAAAATCCATAAGACATCAAAATTTAAAGATGATCAGTAAGTGGAACTTCATTAAAAATGTTTCAAAATTGTCTCTTGGTCAAGAGAAATTGTCAAATATGGCAACTCTTGCAAATGAAAATGTGATAAAGAAGGAGATTTTGAAAATATTATGAACTTGCTTCCATTAAAGTCACAAAAACAAAAGACTAATAAATTCTGTATGGTATAAATAAAATATTTACACTTGAAATAATGTGAGTTTTAATATATATATATTTTTTCTTTTTTTCAGTTTATTTTTCCAATTACATCAATTGATGTTCTGGGGGAAAAACTCAGCCATGAGAAAAACCATAAAAACATTATATAGAGAGTGGCATGAGTCTTCAAAATGGCTCAGCATGGCACTAATTTCCAATCTTTCCCAATCTTGTGACATACAAAGAAAACATTTATATGGCACACTGAGATCAATCAGAAAGGCTGTTCCTTGCCAGACTTCCACCTAGTCACTGAGGGTTGAAAATTTTTCATATTCTATGGTTCACTTTTTCCTAATTTGAGAATTTAGTCTAAGAAAAGTATCATAAATACAGAGCAACCTTTATTTCTTGAGGATTTAAATCCTTTGGGAAACAGGGAAGAATATGGACAAGCAACAAAATACACGAGTTTGTCATTCTCTGTAACTGTAAAATATAAATTTGAAACAAACTACAGGAACAACAGAAAAACAGCTAATCAAGCCTCAAAGTTGATTGCAAAATGGGTAATGAGATGAAAACATGTTATCATTTACTATGAAAGGAAACAGTATAAACTTTTCTAAACAATTATAAATAAAACTTCACAAAATATATATTTACAAAGGGTGGGAAGAATGAAAGAAAAGAAAATGGAATTTTAGGATGATGCTAT
The DNA here is from genome assembly GCA_004026745.1 of Myrmecophaga tridactyla. Lineage (NCBI taxonomy): Eukaryota > Metazoa > Chordata > Mammalia > Pilosa > Myrmecophagidae > Myrmecophaga > Myrmecophaga tridactyla. The sequence goes on from PVIY010050338.1 coordinate 5,644, forward strand.
ATGTGAAAATTCATTTTCTAACTTTATTTTCAAATAGAAAAGGTTAATTTTATAATTATAAAAAATAGTTTCAGTTTCTACATCTAATTTAAAGCAAGCCGAAGTGGCGATGGTAACTAGGTTTGTATATTTAAACTACCACAGTACCCAAACTAATGAAACCAAGGATTCTGTAAGCAAAACCTCTTATGCATATAAAGCACTAAACTTTCAACATTTATATTCAATGATAACTTACTATAAAGGTCTACAATAATAACTGACAATATGGACCATGCTTTTACTACCCCTTTGTATATATTCAAGGATTTCTGTTAGCTTAATGACTAAAGGCATTGTATTGAAGCCACAAAGAGATGGAGTCAAATCCTAGTTTTGTCACGCAACAGCTAATGTCATTGGGAGTGTTTAGACTAAAGAAATCTTTATGATCCCAATCCTAACCACCCTAAAGCTCAGTTTGTTCACCTTTAAAAAGGATATTATAATACCAAACTTCAGAGTGTTACTGTAAGGGTACAGTAAGATCATGAACATACACTGTACCAATCAGTTTTCACATAGAGTCAAGGATTTCATAAGTGGTGATTCTTTTCATTAACAGGAACTGAAAGAACAAATTAACTTCATGGGGTAAATGAAATTTTCCACCCATCCAAAGTTTTATTTTATTCTTATTAAGTGACTGGATTAGACCCATCCTTTAGATGGTAACTAGCAAAAACCCTCTCAATCTCCTTATTTTAAGAAAGTTTTGCAGCAACTTACTTCAATCTGATAAATATCTGGTTCTTCTCTTGCCAGTTTTTCTCTGGCAACATCAGCTATTGGTCCAAAGATGGTTATGGGCCTCAAAAATCCAGCTGGGGAGAAATTCAAATGAAAAGTAACACAGTTTATACTTTGCACTCTTAAACATACTGATAATCAAGTTAAGTTAGTCTATAGAAAATTGCCTTTTTGGAGAACAACTCTCTCATAAGCTGGGAACTTTGTTTGAACTGGCTAAGCAGACAAATCTTCTCTGCTTTTTCTAAGATTGCCCTTGGAGCTTCGAAGATCTCAGAATCTCCAGAAGTCAGCATGGTCTCCTCCTGCTATTTTTGGAAGTGTGTATTGTACACTGGCTAATTGCTCAGCTCTATAAATGAAAAGATAAAAATAAGGGTATTTAAAATAAACAAAATGGAAGAAGATTCACACTGAAATAAATTGCTGAAATGTTGGATAGAGGTTCAAATGTAGTTTAAATATTAATGGTTAAAATAAAGAGTTTGTACAACCAAGTTAGTTATAGATATGGTAAATATAATGAAAAATAATTCTTTTCATTACCAAATTTCCTAGTGGGATACAAATTTTCTAAATGATTTACCTAAAGTAAATATCATTTACTTATTAAATCATTAAACAAAAAGTATCTAAACTTCATACCTGTTCTTATTAGGAATGATGCCTCTTTCTATTTCCTTATGATTTTTGCCAATTCTAATAGCAAGCCAAGAACCCAGTTTTCCTTGTACAATGTATCCATGACATGGAACACCTCTCCTTTGTTAAAACTAAGTCCATATGGAGATTCCTTTTCATATTCAAAATGGGTTCTAATATAGAAAGAATCTCCTACATCTGATTCTACAACGTGATGATAAACTAAAAGGAAACAAAAACAGATGATTAGTAACCAACAGGATAAAAAGTAATGTGAAGAGAATGCATTACATGAAGATGCTACTGAAAATACTAACAACCAAAACAACAGTATTGAAAAAATACTGAATTCTTACTGTGTATCAAGTACTATACTCTGTACTTTATCGAACTTACTTACCACCATAACCTCATGGAACAGGAACTCTTAGCACCTCCGTTATGCAAATGAGAAAGCTGATGCAGAAACATATTAACTTGTCCAGAACCACACATCTGCTTTCTGTTTAAACCATCTAATTTAACTGCAAACAGACATTTCCACTTTCTGTATCAGTCGTTCTCATACAGGGGAAACTGGACCTTAGGGGACATTCTGCAATATCTAGGAACATTTTTGGTTGTCACAATTCTATGTCTCTGTCTGTGTGCGCTACTGGCATCTAGTGGCAGAGGCCAGGGATACTGATAAACATCCCACCAATGTACAAGACAGCCCTCCCACTACCCCCTCCCCCCTCTCAAATGTCATTAGTGTTATAGTTGAGAAAGTCTGTTCTATAATGAAAAGCATGCCTGCTTTTCATCAAGGACAACAAATATCGAATGCACCGTTTAGAAAACACCAGTACAAAATGTGGAAGCTTCCCACATGAATGGTGTGGTTCTGATGGTTAATAAACAAATACGATTTTTCTAGGACTTATAAGGGTTGGGTCATAATTTACATAAATCATTTGCTCTTACTAATGTGCTCTACTAATGGGCCTAGTGTAAGACTGTATGCACCTATACAAATTAGAAAATAATATTAACTCTGAGATAAATAGATTCATACATCATTCTATTTTGTGTGATTAAATAAGTAAATAAATTCTTTTGTAAGTACTCAAATTCCTATAAGTTTATTTTTCTGACAATATCTCACCATCCTTCTTCTTCTGAGCCAAAATAGTTACTTCTTCTCCTTTAGGGAGGTCAAGTAGGAAAAGCACAACTTCTCTTACGATATGCAATGAAGTCTACATTGTTTACCTGTAAAAAAAGATTTCTTAAATTATTCTCAGCTGTTCGAGATATATATATTTAATATAATACATGTGCCTAAACTGGAAACAAATATTCATAGGGTTCACCTACTTTAAAAATATTATCCTTTAAGGGGGAAAATATATTTTACTTTGGAGAAAATATATTCTAATTTAAAACAAGCAGAAACTAAGAAAGTAAAAGTGAAGGAAAGTATAAGTTCCTTTAAAGACTTCTCATCTTAAACATTAAAGATGACCCATTGCAAAATTTAACCAATTTAGAACAAAAAAATCAGTATTGGAAGCCATGGCAAGGAAAATGGTAGACAGGAAGATGGGAGAGGAGAAGCTGGAGAAGTTGCAGTGATCCTGGAGCTGTTGGAGTAATGGAGGGGAATGTTCCAGTTGCAGCGCTGAAAAACAATCAGCTGAAGAAGCAGCCGGAGACCTCCCAGCAAAGCCTACAAAGATTTCCAAATTTGAATTTGCCATAGGTAGTCAGATGACAAAGAAATCATCAGCTACATCCATTAAACTTGGATCAAGTAAGCCTAAAGAAACTGTTTCAAATCTTGCTCCAAAAACCCTTTTGGTAGCAGCAGCTTTTAATGAAGATGAAGATAGTGAGCCAGAAGAAATGCCGCCAAAAGCAAAGAGGAGGATGAAGAATATTGAAAGGTAGATACCAACATCAGTAAGACTAAACTCTTTCAACAAAGGAAACCATGGGTTTTCTGATAACCAGAAGTTGTGGGAATGAAATATAAAATCATACCTTGGAACTGTCCATGACCAAGACAATTAAATGATGGGTTTTGAGACTAGGGGATGGGGGATGGATGTAAAGTTAAAAGGAACAGCTGCTTTTTTAAATGGTAAAAAAATTATCTTTGGAGCCATCGTTTTTATTTTTTAATAAGATTGAGTGGTACACTAATAAATGAGTTTGAAATTATAGGAAATTCATGTTTTATATACAGATTTGAAGACATTTGCTAATTTTGAAGTTTCATGTGATTAGCTTGCTAAGGTTACAATAATAAAGAAATCAGAAATGGAATTAAAAAGTCAGTATCTACTTCTAAATACTTATTACTCGAAATCTCTGAAAAATCCTTGTGAATGTATAACAGAGTTCTACCTTTCACTAGTACCTGGAAAGAAAAAATTTCTCAACAAGGAAAACTCCAGGACCAGAGGGATTCACTGGTGCATTCTGCCAAACATTAAAAGTAGATTTGGCACTAATCTTTCTCAAACTCTTCCAAAAATTTGAAGAGAAGGGAACACTTTCTAACTCATTCTGAGTTACCTTAATGCCAGAGTCAGATAGAGGCATTACAAGAAAAGAAAATTACAAAGCCAGTATCCCTTATGAATATAGATGCAAAAATCTCACTAAATACCAGTCAACTGAATCCAACGACACATTAAAAAGATTATACACCATGACCAAGTAGGATTTACATCCAGAAATGCAAGGGTGATTCAACATCAGAAAAACCAATCAAAATAATATACCACATCAATAAAAATCAGAGAAAAAAAACACATGATCCAACTCCATTGATACAGAAAAGGAATTTGAAAAAATACAGCACCCTTTGTAAGGGACAGAAAGGAACTTCCTCAACATGATAAAGAACATACATAAAGAACTCACAGAAAACCTTAGACTCAAAATGAAAGCTTTCCCCCAAAGATGAGGAACAAGACAAAAGATACCCACTTTCACCACTGTTATTTAACACTGTAATGGAAGTTCTAGCCAGAATGATTAGGCAATAGAAATAAAAGGCATCGAAATTGGAAAGGAAGAAGTAAAACTAACTCTATTTAGATAGCATGATCCTACTTGTAGTAAATTAGTCTTAATACCCAGAATATATAAAGAAATACTGCCACTCAACAACAAAAGGACAAACCACCAATCTTAATATCCAGAATATATAAAGAACTTCTACTACTCAAATACAAAAAGACAAACTACCCAATTAAACAATGGGCCCAGAACTTGAACAGACATTTCTCCAAAGAAGATATACAAATGATCAATCAGCACACGAAAAGATGCTCAACAAAAGGAGCCATTAAGGACATGCAAATCAAAACCATTTGAGAGATGCCACCTCAAAACCATTAGGACGGCTATTATTTTCACAAAACAAAAACAGAAAATAAGTGTTCACAAGGATGTGGAAAAATAGGAACCCATGTGCATTGTTGGTGGGAATGCATAATTGTGTAGCTGCTATGGACAAGTTTGGTGGTTTCACAAGACCAAACAATCCTATTTCTTGGTATATACCCAAAAGAACTGAAAGCAGAAACTTGACCAGGTATTTGTATACCAGTGTTTATAGTAATAAAAATATTCACTAGAGAAGCAATTGAGTGTCTGTAAACAGATGAATGGATAAACAAAATGTGGTATATACATACAATACAAATGAATACATATTGTATGTATAAATACTGTGGAATATTATTAAGCTACAATAAGCAATGAAGGCCTGGTATACGTTACAACATGGATGGACCTTAAAAATATCATGTTGAGTGAAGCCAGACCAAAAAGGGAAAATACTACATGAAATACTTAGAATAAGCAAATTCACGGAGATAAGAAATAGACTACATGTTGCCAGGGGCAGGAGGTAGGGCAGGGTTGGGATTTGTGGAAAGCAGGGAAGGGAGAATTATTCCCTAGTTGGTACAGAGTTTCTGTTTGGAGTGATGAAAAATTTTGGTAATAGGTGGTGGGTGATGTTAGTACAACACAGCAAGGGTAATTAATCTCAATGAACTATACACATGAAAGTAGTTAAAAGGTGAAATTTTGTGTCATATACATGTTAACCACAAAAAAAATTGAAAGAAAAAAAAACGGGAACAAAATGGGTCCACAAAAAAAAGGGGAGGGGGGACTGGGATTAAAAAAGAGAAAACGTGCATGCATTATGACATCCCTATAATAGCCTCTGAGTAATGCAGGCTTGATGTCTATTATGTCAATACATATATCACAAGCTCCTAAGTGCCAAGAGGAAATTTTATCAAAATGTCAACAGTGACCATGCATAAAACTCACAGGTAGAGTTCCATTTTCCATCTTTGGGAAAATTTCCACAGTGAAAACAAAAACATGTACTACTTTTATAATACAAAAAAAATAGTTAAGAAATATCTTTTATTTATTTATTTTTGGGGGCATGGGCAGGCTCTGGAAACCAAACATGGGTCTCCAGTATGGCAGGTGAGAATTCTACCACTGAGATGCTATTGGAACCCCCAAGAAATATCTTTCAAATGCTGTTTACTGTGATTACATCGAAAGAGGATCTGAAGTAGGAATAGGTGTGTTTTGTATAGTGGCCATTATTATTCATGTTAACGTAACTGAAATGAAAACAATGTAATTATTGTCAAAAGGAATCAATACAATGGCAGGTGAAAATCAGTAAGTTAGAGAAGATGCCTTAACTTTTTGAGATGCTACATTTAAGGGGAATGGAGTAGGATCAAATGGAACTGGACATGTGTTGCTAGCATAGTCTGATGGGGCTCAAGAATGAGCTCCTTCTGAAAAGTTTCTAACAGGGAGCTCACTTAAGTGACCAAACCTGAGATGGAGACTGTGTAGGAAGAGATGACCACGGAGTTACTGATACTTCCCAAGTTGTAGAAGAATCAGAAAAGAAGGTTGAGAAAGGATAAAAAAGATTAGAAGGCCTTCAGGGTAGCACTATTATAAAATCCAAGCACTTGAAGGAGGATTATTTAGGAGTCAAAACACCGCTGAGAAATAAAGAAGGATGAGAGCTGAGGTTGATAATAGACCACCAACAAGGGCTTATGAAAATTCAGATTCTGCAGCAGTTAAGGCAGAAGCCAGACGTCAAAACTTTATAATAATGACTGAAAGAAAGCAGAGAATTAAGGCAGTAGAAGCTTAGAGATGAGGGACAGAGAGAAATGAAAGCTTAGAGATGAGGGACAGAGAGATGAATAAAGCAGCAAGATTCTGGAGCAAGTAGGAGACTGAATCCAGAAAAAAGAGGAGTAGGTTGAATGAAAGGGAGGTAAAGACACTTTGAGTGTAGAGGCAGTGCAAATGCAGGAATTCATACATGATAAATCCAATCCTCAGATTAAATGTTGGGAAAATTTTAGTTACAACAACTCAAGGAACCAAATACAGTCCCTTAAGGGTCATATTTTTGAAGTGAACCTAGCTGATCTGCATGCTATGGAGAATGATGAAGTTGCATTTAGAAATTACATGCTAATTACTGAGGAGGTGCAGAGCAAAAACTGCCAAACCAACTTCCATGGCATGGGTCTTACCCGTGACAAAATGTGTTCCATTGTCAAAAAATGGCAGATCATGGTTGAAGCTCATGTTGATGTTAAAACTACCGATGGTTATTTGCATCATCTGTTCTATATTTGTTTTCCCCAAAAAACAACAATAAAAAACCCCACAACATTCAGATTTGGAATACCTCTTTTTCTCAGCACTAGCAGGTCTACCAAATCCAGAAGATGATGATGAAAATCATGACCCAAGGGATGCAAAAAAAAATGACTTGAAAGAAGTGGTCAATAAATTGATTCCAGACAGCAGTGGTAAAGACACAGAAAAGGCTTGCCAATTTCTCTATCCTCTCTGTGATGTGTTAGTTAAAAAATTAAAAATGCTGAAGAAGCCCAAGTTTGAACTGGGAAAACTCACAGAGCTTTGCAGTGAAAGTAGTAGTTCTGGAAAAGCAACTGGAAATAAGATGGGTGCTGAAGTACAACAAGCTCATGGAGGTGAGCCATGCAAGAATCTGCTTAAAATTCAGACTTTTAAAAGGGACAAATAAAAAGCATTAGTGTTAAGACACTAATAAAGATGACCCTTTATTACAAGGCAATGTTGCTTATGACAAAAAACCCCCAACAAACCACCAAACACATACCACCATCCCTGCCCACAACTTACCTCCCTCCCCCCAAAACACTCAACAAAGACAAAATATCTGAATGGTAGACTGTGGTATCTAGATCAGGCTTTCCTGAGTGCATTGATGGCTTGTAACTATCCTTGTCTCTTGTGTGAAGCCTCAAAGCCAGAAGAACATTTGCTGATGTAAGCCACATCTTCTAGCACTTGAGCCATCACCGTCACCTGGGGTAAGGAAGGCACTACATAGCTGTGTGGACTAGTGGAGAACATTGAGTCTTGGGAGATAACCACTTGATGTTTCCCTACTTGCAAGCTGCGGCCCCTGTTTTTTTAAAGAAGAATGGGGCCAAAGATGGCCTAGGGCAGTCTTGCCATTCTGAATGTTAGCTGAACTTAAAAAGACATACTGGGTGGACATTACAGGAGTCTAAAAGTTATTTTCTTATAGCTTCTATGAATATCAGCAGCTAAAATGAAATTGTACTGGTTTGAAAATATGTGCCACAGAAAAGCCATCCTGATCCAATCTTGTGAGGGTAGCCATTTGCAAGAACTGGGAGAGAGCCAAGGGAAGGCAAGAGAGAAAGCCAGTCCTGAAGAATCAAACTGAGGAATGCTCACAGAAACAGAGGCTGAAAGCAATGCAGCCCAGGAGCAAGGGACTAACAAAGGACCAGTGTGCCTTCCCAGCTGACAGAGGTGTTTCAGATGCATTGACCTTTCTTGAATTAAGGTATCTTTACCCGGATGCCTTAGTTTAGACATTTTCATAGACTTAGAACCATAAACTTGTAATTTTCCCTTTATAAAAAATTCCCTTCATAAAAGTGATTCCATCTCTGGTATATTGCAACCCAGCAGCTTACAAACTAAAACAGATTTTGGTACTGGAGAAGTGAGATGCTGCTGCAGTTTGCAAATACCAAACATGTTGTAATGGTTTTTTAAATGGATACAGGGGAGCATCTAGAAGAGCTGTAAGGAGCTTGTTAGAAAAGGCCTAGAATGCTTTGAAGAGATTGTTGGCAGAAATGTACGTTCTAAAGATACTTCTGATGAGGCCTTAAGCAGAAATGATGCATGTGTTACTGCAAACTGGAAGGAAGGTGATCCATGGATCCATGTTTTAAAATGGCAGATAATCTGGCAAAACTGACCACTGGTTTTAGATGGAAGGCAGATTTTAAAAGCCACAAACTTGGATATTTAACAGATTTCCAAATTACATGTGTAAAGTGCGACCTGGTTTCTCTTTGTGGCTTACAGTGAAATGCAACAGGCAAGAGATAAGCAGAGAACTGAACTCTTGGGTATAAAGAAACCAGATATTGATGGTCTCGAAAATTCTAGGCTTCCAGAAAGGGAGACCCCAGAGAATAGTGTTCCATGTGAGTATTTAACCAAACATGGCACCAATCAGCCATTTCAGAAAAAGCCAGGCTTGGAGATGGAGTTATCCAGGAAGATTTGTGGAAAGTCCTACTGTCTGACAGTTATGATCCCAGGAACAACATAGAAAACCAGCATGGGTGTGGTGGGATCTGTATAAATGGAACCACTGCCAGTCTGAACTAAAAGGGACAAATTGAAGGAAAAATTACTTCAAAGGCAGAACCATGGAAGCTAAGGTCTGAAACCAAGAAACATCAGGCCAGGAGAGTGGACCTACCCATATGCTGGGAGAGCATGGAGTACATTCCTTGGGGATTGGGGAATGCCTTGCTGCCACCACATAGTTTGGAGGAAGGTGAGCAAAAGGTAGTCTCTTGAATGTCCTTCAAGGTTGCAATTTTCACCCAAGCATTTAGAGGGAACTGGGCCATTGTGTAAGCCCTTGGAAAGGGTGGGACTGCTGCTTTCTATAGCCCCAAGGATAAATGACTTTCAGACTTTGAAATCTAATGGAGTTTGCCCCTGTTTTCCTTCCAGTTTCTCTCTATGGAAATGGAAACATATATCATTGACTGTCCCTTCTTTTTATGTTGGCAGCAGACAACTTTTTCTGAGTTTTACAGGTCCAGAGCCAGCGGAGAATTCTGCCAAGGACAGACCATGTCTGTATCTGACTTTGTTAAGATTTTGTACTGTTTCTGACTTTTTATACTGTATTTGTATTGTTAATGAAATGGTTTTAGGGCTTTCTGTTCTGGTTTGCAAAAGCTGCTAGAATGCAATATACCAGAAATGGAATGGCTTTTAAAAAGGGGAGTTATTAATTTGCAAGCTTACAGTTCTAAGGCCATGAAAATGTTCCAATCAAGGAAAGGCTATAAAAATGTCCAAATTAAGACATCCAGGTAAAGATACATTGGTTCAAGAAGGCCAGTGATGTTCAGGTTTCTCAGCTGGGAGGATACATGGCAATGTTTGCTAGCTTCCTCTCCTCATTGCATAAGGTTTTCCCAGGGGCATTTTCCTTCTGCTCCAAACTCTCTCTGGCTGTGTGGGCTCTGTTGGTTCTGGTGGCTCTCAAGCTTTTTACAAAATAGTTCCCTCTTAAAGGGCACCAATAAGGAGCCCACCTTAAATGGGTATAGACACATTTCCATGGAAATCATCTAATCAAAAGTTACCATCCACGTGCAACAGGATTGATTGCAAAAATTCAGAAATGGACAGCACAATACTACCTGATTGTAGCACAGTAATGTAAGTACACTAAATAAAGCTGAATGTGAGAATGATAGAGGAAGAAGGGCTGGGGCACACATGAAACCAGCTGGAAAGATAGACAATAAAGACTCAGATGGTATAATTTAGGAATGCCTAGAGTGTACAATGATAGTGAGTAAGTGTACAAATTAAAAAATGTTTTTGCATGAGGAAGAACAAAGGGATACCAATATTGCAGGGTGTTGAAAATAGATGATCACTCATATTTTAAAATTTCAACTTGTGTGAGACTAAAGCAAGAAATGTTTATTTGGTGCCAAATTTATATTTTGACTAATGCATTTCCTAATTTAACTTATATAG
>PVIY010050340.1:0-16252 GCA_004026745.1 Myrmecophaga tridactyla
GCATAAGAATAACCTCCAGGATAACCTCTCGACTGTTTGGAATCTCTCAGCCATTGACACTTAGTCTCATTTCACTCTTCCCCCTTTGGTCGAGAAGGTTCTCTCAATCCCTTGATGTTAATTCTCAGCTCATTCTAGGGTTTTTTTCAGTCCCTTGATGCTGAATCTCAGCTCATTCCAGGATCTCTGTCCCACGTTGGCCACTGGCACTTCTTATAGTAGCCTGACAATAACCCCTCACCATGCTTTATGGTCTCTATGAGTGAAACTATCTTCATTATCTTGAGCTCATTTGACAATTTGGCAAAAGCTAAGGAGTTTCTCCTCCCCCAAAAGTTACCTACATGTAAATTTTGTATACAGTTTTAGGGTGATCATGACCTTCTGAAATCCATTTCTGGACCCCAGGGATGGTAGGAACTCAGAAGCTAGATGATCTATCATTCCCCTTCTCCATTCCCCTTCTTTGACATGCAGAAAGAAAGAAAGAAAACAACGACATCTTCATTTGATATTAACTTCTTTAAGCAGAGGAGGAGAATGTGAGATACTAAAATTCTCGCTCTTTTACTAGATGCTGTGAAATGTTAAAAAATTTGAATGGATTTCAATGAGATAGGATTACTATGGCCATTTAGAGTAAGTACCTTCCTTTTCTTTAAAACTTCAAGACACTTTAAAATATTTTTTCTTTTATTCTCCTTAAGTCAGTTTCAGCTGCATTACTTCAACCATTTTGTCAGCAGAACAACTACTCCCTTCTGAAGTCTCAAGGGCATTTCAATACCCTTTTTGGTTGTAGGCAACACCTAAGCTGTGAGAACCAGTTGAGATTCTATAGGTGAGTTTCTGCTTGCAATTAAAGGAAATAATTTCACAGGCATAGACACCCGTCCAGATCTAGTGGGGCCTACCCTCAAAAAGTTGAATAACCTTCATGAAGCATTCAGTCTGCTTTCAGAGAATAGGTTTTTCATCCATTTATATCTCCTTCATTAGTAATCAGTTCATCTCATCATCTGCAGTTAGTTTTACTTCCTCGGTTCTCTCTCATCCCCTGTCTTTTTAGAAAAGTTCCAGGGAATGAATTACTATCTATTAAACATTCTTTTCTAATTTAAACCACTGGGTCATTTCACTCAAACTCTGTTTGACCCTGATTTTCTTGTATTTATTGGTGTTTCAGATTGGAGCTGGGTTCAGCTGAAGATGTCAGCAAACTTAAAATAACAGTGGATTGTACAAGACAGAAGTTACTCTCACCTACAATGAAATTTGGAAGTAAGCAGTGTATTAGTCAGGGTTCTCTAGAGAAACAGAACAAACAGGCAGTATCTGTAAATATGAGATTTATAAAAGTGTTTCACGCAACTGCGGGGTTGTAAGAGTACGAAATCTGTAGGGCAGGTCTTGAGCTGGCTGCTTCAATGAAGGTCCTCAAGGAACTCCCCAGGAGAGACTGGCTGGCAGTAGCAGAAAGAGAAATTCCCTCTTCTGAATTCCCTTTAAAAGCGTTCAAGTGATTATATTAAGTGTCACTCATTGCAGAAGCAACTCCCCTTAGCCGACTGCAGATGTAATTGACTGTGGATGCAACCCATGCGCTCATTGTTTAAGTTCTTGTAATGTCCTCACAGCGACAGATAGACCAGTGATTGCCTGACCAGACAACTGGGCACCAACACCTGGCCAAGTTGACACATGAACCTAACTAGTACAGCAGTCTAGGCATGGCATGGGGGCTCCACAGTCATCAGGGGTGCAGGTCCCTTCTGTCACATTAACTCATCATCCTCAAAACATGTTGACTTCTGCCTCATAGTACAAAGTAGCTACTCAAGCTTCAGAAATCAGGTCTGAATTCCAGCCAGCAGGAAGGAGGAAGGCCAGAAAGTTTCATCAATTCCCTGTAAGGATATTTCCTAAAAGTTGCACATGACACACGCTTGTATCTCATTGACCAAATCTAAGTCGAATGGCCACATATAACTGCTAGGGAGGCTAGAGGTGTTTTTGGCTTTGAATTATCAATTCCAAGTGGTCTTTTGCCAGTTATAATTGGTATTGAATCACCAAAGAAGAAGGGTGGTATGGATATTGGGGATCAAATAACAACCTGCCTCAGTAGGTAATTGGGACTTTCTAGCAAGTTTGAGGAAAAATAGCAGCACTAGTATTTCTAGCAGTACTAGTATTTGGTAACTGATGCTGCCATGACTTAAGGGGTGGTATTTTTCATTAGTCTTGACTCTAATCTTGCTATAGTGCATATCTGCCTTGGCTCATAACCAGCATTTATTCATTCTGCAATGTTTCATGAACATTTCACCCTTTTAAAAATTTATACTAATTTTATTCTCATGTAATCAACACAAAGCCTACTCTTCTGACCAAGGTTTTTCTTGGTGACACATTCAAGAAACATCAACCAATGCTAAAAATTTTTGGAAAAGAAATTTAAATCTTTTCTTAGTTATCTTGAAAAAGACTGAAGGGAATTCATTCATAACACCACAAAACTTCTTAAAATCATCTTTTCCCAATTCTCTTAAAATCTCACAGTTGCTCTTTGTGTAACTTTCCACAACTCTTTCCCAGCCCAGGCATTGTTGAACTTTGAATTTCTACCCCTCCTCTCTTACTTCTTGATGTCTTCCACTAATTGCTGTCTGTGCATTCCAGCAATACAATGATCTCACCTATTACCCTAGTTCTTCAGGAAACAATCGGGAATAGATCAAATTGTCCTTAATGTTCAAGGCTCTGAAAATAAAGTTTTCTTCTAACTCATTTGACAGCAAAACCTGGCTTGAGCTTTGTGGGGTTAATTATTGCCTCTCTCTATATATTTCTCATTTAGTGTGAATAGTAATACAATTCATGGAGAAATAATATGACTATAGTATCAGCTACCTAGTACCTTGCTGACATCCTAATAATTTTGAATCTGAAATAAGCCACTGAAATGAAGAATTGTTTGTTATTGTTTCTTGTAATACATGTCCTATTTTATGCCCGTAGGACTAAACCAAATTATCTTTTACTTTTTAAAATCCATTATTTATTGTACAAACATTATGTATGTACCTCTCTATAAAGTACTGTGAGGAACATGTATTTCTGAAGAAATGGGACAGGTGGTATATTATTCAAAACTTGGAACTAGTCAAAAAGAGATTACTGGAGTAATTTTTCAGTGGCTTACTGGGCATGGTCTAGCAGACTTTCTGGAAATTATCGATTCCAAGAGGTATACAATTTTGATTGATTTTCTATTAACTAGGTTTTTTTTACAACATAGTAGGAGCAGAGGTTAATTTGCAGCAAACAGTTAGGAATGCAAATGATTATTATCTAAGAACAATGCAAATGATTCCTTGTCATAGCCAAGCAAATGAATTTTGTAATTTTGTCCAAGAGTGATGCAATTAATTTCCGTCAGGTAGAAAAACTAATTCCAAATGTTACAGCTTTTCACTCTGTAGAATATTAACCAATTTTGCAACTATTGAATAAGTCATTTCAGAATGCCTTTGACTGACTATATAAAATTCTGCTCCTCAAATTCTCCTTTGAATAAGTTTTAGCATCTTAATGGTTCCTTTATTAGTTGATAAGTTGAATAAAATCTTTGGCATGTATTCTCTTCATATTTACCATGAATGCCATGTTTATAACACTTTGAAAATGATGCTTTAGAAGGTGCTTGCACTTTAGGAGCTCAAATATTAGTTGATCAAAAATATGAAGGAAACATATAGATAGTAAGCAATAAATGATAAATTAACAATATGGATTTTGAGGACACTGAGAGAGTTTCTGATTGACTGTGTCCTTTTCACTGCTTTACTTAATGTAGCAGAGAACTCTGCTTTGCTTCATGGGGTGCAGAAAAAGTTAATTCAAACACAAATGAGGCACAATCTTTGTTCAAGAGTTATTACTAGTCTTGTATGGGAGAAAGACATAAATTATCACGTGTTCTTCACCACAGTCAATTTTAGAACATTTTCGTCACTTCCAAAAGAAATCCTATACCTTATAGTTGTCACCCATCCCCACCTTCACTGGAGTGTGTTCTTACCTCTTCTATTTATTGGAAGAGTTTGTGAAGAATTGGTATTAATTCTTTAAAAGTCTAGTAGAATGGAGTGGCAAAGGTTTCTGGGCCTGAGATTTTCTTTGTGAGTAGTTTTCCTATTATGAATTCAATTTCTTCGCTTGTTATGTCTATTCAAATTGTTTCTTCTTGAGTCAGTTTCAGTAGTTTGTGTCTTTCTAGGAATTTGTCCACTTCCTCTAAGTTATTTGCATATAACTGTTCACAGATTTCCTTATAATAGTTTTATATAAGGTCAGTAATAATGTCCTTTCTAATTCTGATTTAGTAATTTGAGTCTTCTCTCATTTTTCTTGCTCAATATAGCTAGAGTGTTGTCAATTTTGTTACTCTTTTCAAAGAACCAGCTTTTGGTTTCATTGATTTTCTCTGTTATTTTTCTATGCTCTGGTTCACTACTTTCCACTCCAATCTTTATTATTTCCTTCCTTTTCCTTGCCTTATGGTTAGTTTCCTTTTTTCCCCCGGCATCTTAAGATGAAATATTAGGTTATTGATTTGAGATCATCTTCCTTTATATAGGTATTTACAGCTATATATTTCCCTATAGGTACTGCTTTAGCTGCATTCCATGTGTTTTGACGTGTTGTGTATTCATTTTCATTCATTTAAAAGTATTTTCTGGTTTCCTTTTTGATTTCTTCTTTGCTCAGTTGGTTAGTTAGGAGTGTGTTGTATAATTATCACACTTTTATGAGTTTTCCAAATTTTTTCCTGCTGTGTATTTCTAAGTTGATTCCATTGTGCTTGAGAATATGCTTTGCACTATTTCTATCCTTTAAAACTTATTGAGGTTTATTTTATGACCTAGCATATGGTCTCTCCTAGAAAATGTTCCATGTGCACTTGAGAAGAACATATATTTTTTTGTTGTTGGGTGGCATGTTCTACAGATGTCTGTTTGGTCTACTTGGTTTATAGTGTTGTTTAAGTCTTTTATTTTCATTTTGCTCTTCTGTCTAGTTGTTCTAAACAATATTGCTGGTAGTGTATTGAAGGCTTCAATACTCCCTTAATTTCCATCAGTTTTGCTTCATATATTTTGGTGGTCTGTTATTAGGTACATGTATGTTTATAATTATTATATATTCCTGATGAATTGTCCCTTTTATCATTACAAAATGTTCTTCCTTATCTTTCATGAATTTTTTTGTTTGTTTGTTTTAAAGTCTGTTTTGTCAGATATTAGTAGGACTACTCCAGATTTCCTCTGGTTTCTGATTGTGTGATAATCTTCTTCCATCCTTTTACTTTCAATGTACTTTTTAAATTTAAAGCTTCCTTTGACAGCATATAGATGGACCTTGCTTTTTTTTAAGCCAGTCTGACAACCTTTGCCTTTTGATTGGATGGTTTAACCCATCCACGTGTAATGTCACTACTGAGAGAGATGCATTTGCATCTACCATTTAACTTATAGTTTTCTATGTCTTATGTCTGTTTTATGCCTTTGTTTCTCTTTTACTAATTTCTTTTGCAGTAAGTGATTATTTTCTATTGTAGCATTTAAATTTCTTTAATTATTTTTTCACAATTATTTTGAGTTGCTCTAGGATTTACCATAACATCCTAGCGTATTAGAATGAGCCTCAGATTTATATTTGCTTAATTCCAGTGATATATAATATATATATATGTTATCCCTATAGCTTAATTATCTTTTCCCTCTATTTGTGGCATTATTGTTATATATATTACATCTATTAATGTCATAAAACCAACAGTAATTGTACTTATTGCTTTACCATCTATAGCCCATGACAGCTTTCCTTAGCCCATGACAGCTTTGCTCCCACCCACCTCCTTTGTGTTGTTATTGGCAAATATATTACACTTCTGTTAACTATAGGTCCAACAATATATTATTTTTGCATAAAACTGCTTTTTAAATAATGTAAGGGAAGAAAGGACAAAATATGCATTTATAGGACAAAATATGTATTATAATTACATAATTACTTTTACCAGTTATCTGGGTACCTTTATTACTGTCTTGGGTAATTTGCTTTCAGCCTGAAGAACTTCCTTTCTTATTTCTTGTAAGGCAGATCTGCTAGTAACAGTTTCTCTGTTTTTGTTTATCATGGAAAGGCTTTATTTCACCTTAATTTTTGTAGGATAGCTTTGCTGGATACAGGATTCTTAGTTCACAGTTTTTTCTTTGAGCATTTTAAATATATTAACCACTGCCTTTTGGCCTCATTGTTTCTTTTGATTGGTCACCTCTTAAACATATTGGGGTTTCCTTGTAAGTGATCCATCATTTTTCTCTGTGGCATTCAAGATTTTTTTTCTTCTTGTATTTGACTTCCAACATTTTTACAATGATATGTCTGCTTCATAGGTTCTTTGCATTTATCCTGCTTGGAGCTCCTTGATCTTCCTGGTTGTAGAGGTTATCATTTTTCACTTTGGAAAATTGTCAGCCAATGTTTCTTTTAACATATTTTCTTCTCCTTTTTCTCTCTTTTCAACTTCTGGTACAACCATTAGCTATATGTTGGTGTGCTTAATTGTGTCCCACATTTCCCTGAGGCCCTGTTCATTTTTCTTTGCTCTGTTTTGTCTTTCTTCTTTTGCTTGCATACTATCTATCAATCACTGGTTCTTACTTCTGACAGTTCAAATCTACTATTGGGCTCTTCTTGTAAATTTTTAATTTCAGTTATTATACTTTTCAACTCCAGAATTTCCATTTAGTTCTTTATTATAATTTCTACCTCTTTTTTGATATTATCTATTCATGTGACATTGTCATCATACCTTATTTTACTTCTTTGATCATATTTTCTTTTAGTTCTGAGAACATGTTTATAATGGCTACTTTGAAATCCTTTTTTCTTAAGTTCAACATCTGGTCATGCTCACAGATAATTTTGATTGTCTGCATTTTTTTTTTTTTAATTTGCATATGGGCAGGAAGCACCAGGGATCAAACTCCAGACCTCCAGCACGGCAGGTCGGAGCTCTGCCTGCTGAGCCACGGCAGCCGCCCAATTGTCTGCATTTTATCCAAGTAATGCTTTTCTTTTTCTTTGCAGGCCTTGTAATTTTTTTTTTTTTTTTTTTGAAATTGGACTTTACCTCCAGGGCTTGTTTAATTATTTGTTCAGTGACTGGCTGGATTATTTTAGTGACGTCCATTTCCCCCACATACTGTCAAGCCTCTGATGTTGCTCCTTAGGGAAGTGCGGTTTTGAGTATGTCCATAATCGCTCTGGGATAACAGTGGTACTCGTAAAGCTCTCTTTCCCTGACCATAGCCAGCTATTAAATACCACTAATTGCTGGCCTATTGCCCTGTTGTTGTCAACAGTTCCCTGTGACACAAATTCCTCTACAAACCAATCCAATCAAATTGTGGCTCCTTAGGAGTAATAGTTTCTGATGCCAAAGTTTTCTATTTTTTCTAATGCCAGAAGGACTCCTCCCAGCTGTCTAATTCCCAGATTCCATCCTGTAAATAATACAGCCTAAATTTAAGCTGTATTTTCATTAGGTCCATGAATCACTTCCCAATTGCCTTTCACCACAATGACATGGTTCTTTTTTCCCCATGTAATTCTTTTTATTTTCATGTATGTATTTATTTCATTACTCATCTATCTGTACAATGGTAAAGGGAGTGTCAGTCAAAGGTTTTTGCAATCACATGGTCACATGATAAAAGTGATATAGCTATATAATCATTATCAAAGATCGAAGCAACTGGATTACGGTTCAACAGTGTCAAGTATTTCCTTCTGGCTATTCTGATATATAGAAACTAAAAAATAAATATCTATATATTTATAGATAATTTATATAGAGTCAGTAGTCATAACCATTTGTTAATTCTAATTTCTCAGTTACACCTCCTCCCTCTCATTTGATCATTCTCTCAAAATTCAGGGATACCTGGGAAATGACCATTTTAGCTTCTTCATGCTGGAAAGGGGTGTCTGCCTACAGTAGAAGAATGAAACTGGCTGATGTTCTTGGAGAGATTGCTAACTTTGCGTTTCAGGACTTATCAGGCATAGATACAATAGGGAGGCCTTAAGTTTCTGTGAAAATAAATTTACTGAGAAAAACTTTAATAGTCTTAGATGGAGCCCAGAGTATTCTTTAGGGTTTTCAGGAATACTGTTGGTTGGGACTTGGCATAATGTGGGAATTTGCAATATGTGCCTGAAGCTTGCATAACAGTAACCTCTAGAATGACCTCTTGACTGTATTTGAAATCTCTTAGCCACTGAAATGTTATTTTATTTCATTTATTTTCCCCCTTTTTCTCAAGAAGGCCTTCTCGATCTCACAATGCCAGGACCAGACTCATCTCTGGGAGTCATGTCCCACATTGCCAGGGTGACTTGCAGCCCTGGGCATCATGTCTCACGTAGAGGGGAGGGAGTGAGTTCACTTGTGGAGTTGGCTTAGGGAGAGAGGCCACATCTGAGCAACAAAAGAGGTTCTCTGGAGGTGATTCTTAGACATAATTAGGAATAATTATAAGTAGGCTTAGCTTCTCCATTGCAGAAATAAGTTTCTTAAGGGTAAGCTTTAGATCAAGGTTTTGGCCTGTTAAATTGGGATGCCCTAATTGCTTGAGAGAATATCAGAAATTCCTCTGTTAGGGAGGTTTAATAGTTCCAATTTTTTTTTCCCTACAGTCCCTCAAAGGGACTTTGAGAATATGTGTTTATTCTTCTGCTCAAAATACTCAGGAATGTATCAGGGTATTATATTAACCTGCACAGAGTAACAAGATCTCATTTCCTATTCCAGGCTCCGTGTAATTAAGATATTTAAATAAACTGACCAGACAGATTAAATTAGATAGTGTGCTACAGAAAATTTAAATTTTGGACAAAATAAATATCTTTTCCTTTGGTCTCACATAAAAGTTGAAGTTTTAAAATACACAAAGTATTCCCCTTTACCGGGTATTCTGGCTTACCTTAGTCCTAACCAGATCTGCCACATTCATATCTCTAATTAGCCTGATTTATTTTCAGCTTCTTTAGCAGTTGATGTATGGAGTAATACTGACTTTCAGAGCTGAAGAACTCTGAGTCTCAGGTGTCTGACAGTTACCCAAATTCCAGGGAACATTATACACAAAAAAGCATAGCATATCAGAATTTAGAAATAACAGTTAAAATTCAGGAATAGATGTGACTGCTACAAGAGCTTACAACCTAGGAACATTTACAATGAGCCTTATTGAACATTCTATACTCCTTAACATTGATTGTCCAATCCTTGCCCACTTTGTAACTTCTGATAACCTGTGCTCTTGAATTCTATTCTCAGAATTTGCTCATTATTTTTAGTTTATATTAGTGGGACCATACAATATTTGTCCTTTCATTTATGGCTTATTTCACACAACATAATATACTCAAGGTTCATTCACCTAGTTGCATGTCTCATGACTTCAGTCCTTTCTGCAACCTCTCAACATTTCATCATATTTATACACCACTTTGTATTTATGCCACCATAAATACAAGTGTGCAAATGTCTATTCATGTCTCTGCTTTCAATTCTTCCAAGTATATACCTAATAACTGGGTTGCAGGATCACATGGCAACCCTATACTAAGCTTCCTGTGGCACCATCTCACTGCCCTCTAGAGGGCTGCACCATTCTACTTACCTACTCACAATGAATAGGTATATCTTTCTTTCTTCACATCTTCTCCAGCACTTGTATCTTTCTGTTTATTTTTAAAACAGTTTTATTCACACACTTTGCGATCTATCCTAAGTGTACAATTAATGGCTCTTGCTGTTATTAGATATATAACTAATCACATAGTTATGGATTCATCATCACAATCTATATGAGAACATTTCCATTACTTCAACAAAGAAAGAAGAGAAAGAAAGAAAAGGAGAAACAACAACAATAACAACAAGAATCCCATGCCCCTCCCTTATATCCAACTCTTGCTGACATTTAGCTTTGGTATATTGCCTTTGTTGCAATTAATGAAAGAATATCACAATGTTGCTATTAAATATAGACCCTAGTTTGCATTAATTATATTTTTTCCCTATACCATCCCATTTTAACACATTGCAATGGTGACATTCACTTGTTCTCCCAATGCAAAATCTTATATTTGTTTATTTAATAAGCATCATTGCCCATTCTAGGTTTCACTAAGTTATACAATCCCAGTTTTTATCCTCCATCTTTCCTTCAGCTGTCATACATTTCCTAGCCTTTCCTCTTTCAGCCACATTCACACTCAGCTTTGTTCATTATACTTACAGTATTGTGCTACCATCATACAATATTGTGCTATCCATTTCTGAGTCTTTACAATCAATCTTGTTAAACATTCTGTACTCCTTTGGCATCAATTGCCCAATCTCGACCCTGTTTTTATCTCCTGATAACCTGTGTTCTCAACTTTAACTCTCAAAGAGTTTGCTCATTATAGTGAGTTCATATTTATTCTAGTTTGCTAGCTGCTGGAATGCAATGTACCAAAAATGGAATTGCTTTGAAAAACGAGAATTTAATTAGTTGCTAGTTTACAGGTCTAAGGTCAAGAAAATGTCCCAACTGAAACAAGTCTATAGAAATGTCCAATCAAAGGAATCCAGGAAAAGATACCTTGGTTCAAGAAGGCTGATGAAGTTCAGGGTTTCTCTCTCAAGTAGAAGGGCACATGGTGAGCACAGTCAGAGTTTCTTATCTGGAAAGGCACATGGTGAACACGGTCAGGGTTCCTCTCTCATCTGGAAGGGCACGTGGTAAACACAGCGTCATCTGCTAGCTTCTTCTCCTGGCTTCCTGTTTCATGAAGCTCCCAGGAGACATTTTCTTTCTTCATTTCCAAAGGTCACTGACTCGTGGACTCTCTGCTTCGTGGTCCTGCAGTATTCTCTGTTCTCACTGAATCTCATTCGTTCTCCAAAAATGTTTCCTCTTTTATAGGACTCCAGAAACGTATCAAGATCCACCCAAATGGGTGGAGACATCTCATCACCTAATCCATCTTAACAACCATTCTTGATTAAATCACCTCTCAAGGGAGATGATCTGATTATCTAAAGTATTGAATAGGGATAATTCTGTCTTTATGAAATGGGATTTAGATTAAAACCTGGCTTTTCTAGGGGACATATATCCTTTCAAACCAGCACAATATTAGTGAGACCGTATTGTATTTGTCCTTTCATTTCTGGCTTATTTTACTCAACATAATGTCCTCAAGTTTCATCCACATTGTTGCATGCATCATGACTTTATTCTGACTTTCAGCTGTCTAATGTTATATTGTATGTATAAATAACATAGTTTGTTTAGCCACTCATCTGTTGATGGACATTTGGGCTGTTTACCTCCTTTGGCAATTGTGAATAATGCCACTATAAACATTGATGTTGAAGTGTCCTTTAGTGTACTTGCTTTCAGTTCTTCCAAATACCTAGTAATGGGATTGCTGGATCATAAGTCTATACTTAGCCTCTTAAGGAACTGCCAAACTGCCTTCAAGAGTGGCTGCTGCACCATACTACATTCCCCCCAATAGTGAATAAGTGTGTCTATTTCTACATCCTCCCCAGCACTTGTAGTTTACTGTAGTTGTTTTTTTTAATAAACAAGAATGTTCTAGTAGGTGTGGGATGATATCTCATTGTGGTTTTGATTTGCATTCCCCAAATTGCTAGAGAAGTTGAGTATATTTTCATATGCTTTTGAGCCACTTGCATTTCCTTTTTGGAAAAGTGTCTATTCATGTCTTTTGCCTATTTTTCAATTGGGTTGTTTGTCTTTTTGTTGTTGAGTTGTAGGATCCCTTTATATATTCTAGATATTAAATCCTAATCTAATATGTGGTTTCTGAATACTGTATCTCATTGTGTAGGCTGCCTTTTTACTTTCCTGACAAAGTCCTTTGATGCACAAAAGTTTACAATTTCGAGGAGATCCCATTTATCTATTTCTTCTTTCATTGCTTGCACTTCAGGTATAATGTCTAGGAAATCACCTTCTACCACAAGAGCTTTAAAATATTTCCCTATATTTTCTTCTAAAAGTTTTATGATCTTAGCTCTAATGTTACGGTCTTTGATCCATTTTGAGTTGATTTTTGTATAAAGTATGAGATAGGAGTTCTCTTTCATTCTTTTGCATATAGATATCCAGTTCTCCGAGCACCATTTGTTGTAAATGCTTCGTCTTATAACAATATACCTGAGTTTCTTTTCCAGAGGCATATTTATGGCTCTATCTCCTGCTTTTTAGTGTCTGAATATGGATATGCCATAATTTGTTCCTCATCTCTCTTACTAATGGACTTTACTTTCCATGTTTTTGCTATACAATCAACACTGAAGTGAATGTCATCATATACATCTATATAATATCTGTACTATTTATGCAGGATAGTTTCTTAAAAGGACTTATTGCTGGGTCATAGCTTATCATCATTTTCAGAATATACTTAAAAGATCCAAGAAATTCTACTAAAACTTTAATACATAAATGGAATCAAAATAAATGTTGAAAGTCAATATTTTTACTCTCTATTAATGATTATTAGTTTATGATTGAAATGTAAAAATAATCCCATTCATAAGATCTATATGAAAATTTACTGAAAGGCGTAAAATAAGATTTGAATAAAAGAAAAGGTATGCCATGATCCTGGGTGGGCATACTTAATATTCCAAAGATATCAATGAAATCCCCATCAGAATCTTAGATTTAAAACAAATGTGAAACAACAAATTAACTTTAAATATCTTTTGGAAGGGTACCTATCTGAACATTGCCATTTATTTTTAGAAAATGATAATCAAAAGGGAGGAAACACCTGCCTTATCATATAGTAAAATGTACCATGCACCTAAATTATTTGAAAGTTTATTTTAAATTGGTATGAAAAGTCTGTATTCAATGGTAATGAGATAATTAAGTGTCTGGAGAAAGTAAAGTTAGGGCTTAAGCTAACACCAAAATAAAAAATAAATTCCAAAAAAAAAAATTCCAAATGGATTTAAGTATACAAATATAAAAAACAAAATTATTAAATTATTAAAATAAAACATAAGAAAATATAGTTATTATCTTAGGGTAGGGAAGATCTTCCTAAGCAGCAACATAAAATCAGAAGTCAAAAGGAAAAAAATGAAAAGATTTAATTAAATAAGAAATCCAAACTTCTATATAGTTAAAGACATCATAAAAATTTAAAAGTAATAGATTTGAAGAAAATATTTTCAACAAATTTGATGGCTAAAGAGTTAATATTTATAATTTACAAATAGCTCCTAGAAATAAATAAGGAAAAGATAACCCAATGGAAAAATGGCAATGTTGTAAGGAGAAACAATTCCAAAATTATGTTCCCACACAGCATTTGTACTCTCCCAGTTCATGACAAGATACTGAACTTTCAATTTATGAAATGATATCAATAAAAAAGGCATTTTACTAATAATCATAGCAATGGAAATGAAATTGGACAGTTACTTAACTTTTCAAATTGGCAAAAATAGAAATGTAAATACCATTTCATATAATGCTGGATTATAGTAGTGAGAGTATAAAGTGATATAACTCACAGGATGTAGTTCAGCAGTAGCTATTAAAGTAATAAATGGGCAGTTGGTTTAAAATCACAAACTATATATGCTTTTATATGAGGGAACATGGGATTACTTATCACATGCATAAATAATGCATACAGTTAAATTGCAAGCATATTAAATTTTATAGCACTAGCTTGGCTCAGGTTTAAAGTATTCGTTCATTTTTCTAAGCCTTTTCGGTTTCATTCTTATTAATCCAGCAGTTCTTAATGGAGCTCCCAATCATAAAATCCCTGTCTTTTTGTGTTACTTCATCATCCAAATCCAAGGGGCGCTTCCTGGATCCCTGAAAAAAGCGAGTTCTTTTCTGTATAGACCGAAGATCCACATTCTCTCCTTCGGTTCAAAATTAATCAACTCATGGTAATTATTCTTCCTTTCCCCTTTTGGCTTTTGAACTCTTTTGAAAAATTATAGCTCAATTGCTCAAATAATACAACCTTGTCATAGAAAAATGCAGAGAATAAAATAAGAAAACATTTAATTACCTACAAACTTACCAGTCAGGGAGAAGAGTTATGAGTCCTTTGATATAGAAGGCTTTTTTTCTATGCATGCATGCTTGTATGTGAGTGTGTTTTACAGAAATAGGATCATCTTAAACAAGCTCTTTTATGATTTACTGTGTTCACTCAAGTATTTTGTAGACCTTAACGTTTCAAGAAATCACAATCTTTCTTAATTTAATCTTTACTCTTTATCAAAATGTTAGGCTCCGATGAATCTAAGAGCTGAAAGAGACCACAGTATTTAACTCGCCCATTTTGTAGATTAGGAAGGAAGCCCAGGGGGTGAAATGGCTTCTTCAGTGTCACTTCAGTTAGTGGAAAAGCTAGAATCAAAACTCATAGCTCCTGATCCTCATCCAATTCTCTATATTTCTATAGACCATCCTCTTTCCTGGCAGCTCTGCTGTCCCTTTATTCTGAAGTTCTCAACTATGTGAATGTCACAACACTATCTATATGAACTTCACAAGTGTATCTCACTGGAGATGCCAGTCTCCTTCCTGAGCGCACATCATTGACTTCTTGCCTCACAGTCACTTCTTCTGCTTCCACTAATGCTCTATTATTATTTTTTTCCTATTCTGGCCCAACAATTAGTGTCTCTACAATGTACACTACTTTTTTCTTGAGCTCCTGCTAGTCAGAAACCACTCCCCAATCCTTAATAATTCAGAGGATGAGCGAGGAAGGGGTCTTTCACATGGACAAATATTATGTTAACCAGAAAGAAATGAACGGAGCACGTGCTCACAGCTTCCGCGTGTACTGCATCAATAGCTGGGCAGAGGGGGAGATGTTGACTCACTTTAATTGGCCTTCACAATTCCATCGCTTCCTGTACTCTTTTCTCTCAGGAACCGGCCCTCCTGGGAATCCAGCTCAAAGTCATTTCACAGGAAAAGTTTTAAATTCAGGATCTGTATTCTTTATTACTTGAACAGGGGTAAGCGCATGCAGGCATTCAAATATGAGGTCTTTCCCATTGCCTCTAGACAATGGGAAAATGTTTTTATGAATGACCTGTTCCTTCTCAACCTAGCCCCTGATTTCCTACCGTTTCAGGAATTTGAGCTGATTCTGAGTTTGGGCTACTTTAGCCCACTGCTAGCTCTCCTCAGTGCCTAGGACATATACCAATTCCCCTATTTATCCTAATTTAATATCACATTTTCCCCTTAGTTTAGAGAAGATAGGATATTTTAAAAATGTGTATTTTTCCAAAGAACCACAGTACAAAGAAACTCCTACAAAAACCAGAACACATGACGGTATAGAAATAGAAATATGTAGAACAGATTTTTAAAGCATCTTAATTAAAGTATAGCCTTAGTTTAGATTCCAGGTTACCCAGCTTACAGATCACTTACCATTTTCTTTCCCTTGCCTCAATCTCCTCAACTCAGAGGCATGTGATTTACTGGTATGCCAATCTCATTATCTACGTCTAATGGTTTGCAGTAAACTCTCATGTTTACAGCTTCCTTCTAGCCTGTACACTAAGATTTATTTGAGGGATGTATTTCACTTTCTATTCCTTTTTTTAAGAGCATAGATGAAAGATGCTTTCTTAGGTTATTCAATGAGCAAATGCTTCTTCCCCTACTCTTCCCACCCCAAAACCTTTACCCCACTGGTTGAGAATTTTTCCTTTCTCTGTGTTTTTTTGGGTCGACTCATCACTTGTGTATCCTCCTCCACTCCCCACCCCCAACTGATTTTACTTTATAACTATTTCATAATATTGAGATAACTTCAGCACATATTAAGGCTCAGAGGCAGGGAGGTATTTTCCGATCACAGTGTAAAGTTCAACTAAACAAAACCAGGCTGTTCTAGTTTGCTAGCTGCCGGAATGCAACACACCAGAGATGGATTGGCTTTTAATAAAAGGGGATTTATTTTGTTGGTTCTTCAGAGGAAAGGCAGCTAACTTTCCACTGGGGTTCTTTCTTACGTGGAAGGCACAGGATGGTCTCTGCTGGTCTTCTCTCCAGGCCCCTGGGTTCCAACAGCTTTCCCCGGGGTG
>PVIY010050341.1:0-16221 GCA_004026745.1 Myrmecophaga tridactyla
TTTTTTTTTTTAAATTTGCATATGGGCAGGAGGCACCAGGGATCGAACTCCAGACCTCCAGCACGGCAGGTCGGAGCTCTGCCTGCTGAGCCACGGCAGCCACCCGGTTCTCATTTCTTAATTGGATAGTTATTTTTTAATGATCTGAGAGTACTGTGATCCTTCTCTTTCCCCCCCCCCTTTCTCCCCTTACAAGACAATTCTGCACACCCAAGAATTTTTTCTGGGGAGCGTAGTAATTAGGAAGTTCATTTGGCTGCACATTTTAGCTTTATTCTCCAATAAGCGTTATCAGTAGTAAGTTTGACATCTTGATCTCCATCTGTTACTCCTGTATCTTATTTCTCAATTGGAAATGAAGTCAAGAGAAGAGAGGGGGTGTTATTAACTGGCTCCCACAACTTCAAAAGAATGCCAATATTTAAAGATTAGGAAATTTCATATAAAGATCTAGATTTCTGACTTCTGTTGAAAAATGGAAGGTCTGGCAAGACTGGGACCATATTTGCACGTAGTATCAATTGGCCAAAGCTGATTAATGGATACCAACTTTGGGTGGGGCAGAAATACTTCAACTTGCCAATCCCAACCACTCCATATTGTGTTACACAGAGACATTTAATTTAGTAGCCCTCTGGCCCAGGATTTAAATTTGCAATACCTATTATAATCTTGTAAATGTCCTTCTTTAAAAACTGATCTTTTTTAATGAGTGGAATGATTGTTAACAATTTTGAGAACCACCTATGTGGACAATCCACATCTGAATGTCTGATTGCAAAGCTAAGTATTGTGGCATTCCGCTTTTTGACCTATAGCAGCTATAGATCTCTGTTTTGTTTTTTCTCTGCACTCCCTCTTTTTTCTACATTTAAGTGAGTCTGTGCCTTCCAGCTCAGGGAATTAAAAAAAAAACTATTTAAGCAAAGAAAATCCTCCACCTATAGCTTATATTTTGTGTCCAGACATCTTTAGGTTGTGTCTCTCTGGCAAAAGCAAAGTAGAAGATTGGAAAAATTATTGAACTAGTTCAAGCAAAACACATGTCAAATGACCCAGGTAATTTCCAGAAAAGCCAATGTTTTCTCTGAATTAGAGTACTTGGAGAATTGCCTCAACCACCTGTGTTGCTTAGGTCATGAAGACTGAGACTGTGTTTTCCTAACTAAAATAACCATAGTTGAACAAGCTGTGGAGACAGTCTCAAAATCAGAATTTTGCTGCATCACTGCAGATCATCAAATTAACTTTAATGCAATCAGTTGTTGGGGATAGTAACACTTATTAATTTGATTTTTTGAAGCTATTTTATCATGTTACCTAGATATGACTAGCATTAAACTTATTCCTACTTTCAATTTATGTGATAGCAAAATGGCTAGTCAATTAATCTGTTGTTTGACCCAGATAAAACAAACTACTGGTTTGACATTTTTATTTAATTGACTGCAAGTATGGAATTTTTTCAAATACTCCTGTGATCTAGATGCTGCAGAATAAGACCTAGCTCCTTTTATTTTCACCCCTTTTTTGGGGAACCCAACATTAATCTTCTCTTCTTACGCTGGTTGAATGGTTTCTAAATAAAACTCAATTCCTCCAATGGCTTTCTCTTTATGGGTTCTTGCCTGTGTCTTTTCTGCTTGAAAATAAATTTTCTCCTAGTTTACCTTCTGAAAATCTTGACATCCATTCCTTTTGAAAGGTGAAACACCCTCTGAATATTCTTTAGTGTTCTATACCTAAAATCCTGGCCATCATGATATCATTCACTTCAGAAAGTAAATACAAAGTAAATTTACTCTGGATTTAAATACAGGAACTTGAACAAGCCCTGTAGACTGGAATGTTTGGCTTCATTTCTTGCTGTGATTCAGAGCCAGGAGGTTCCCATTAAGGTGTATATGAATTGTATTACTCCATGCTGAAGTTTGTCTCTAACGTAATGTTGTAAGGCAGCCAAGTTCTTCTGACAATCTCATGGACCAATATTCAAAACATATCGGTGTCTCATTAGATACTTCATTTGTAAAAAGCTTTACCTTTTGCTCAACATCTATGGTTACATAGATATTTTATTTGGGGGCAAAGTGAAACCAGTTTAAATAAGCTTATTACTTATTTTGTATTAGTACCTCTCAGGTTGTCACATTCATCTGGAATGAATTGTCATAAAGAGAGGAAATGAATGCACAAAATTATGCATGGAGTGTGCTTTTGATATAGTTCAAAGTAATAGAAGGGGAATTTTCAGAAGGGAAAATTTGTTCTGTAGCCCCATCATTGTTCAAAACCTGGGGAAAAAAAAATACCCAAACTAGTCACTTGGCATAAGAACTGTTCAAATAAGCTGAAATCATGAGGGGAAAAAGCAACAAATATTCTCTCTTCAGCTTGAAATGACTGTCTTCCTCCTGGCTCCTCTCCTTTAAATGAAGCCCTGAAGAATTTTAGGAAAATTTATTTTGAAAAAAAAATGCTGAATCATAAAAGATTTAGTAGTCAAAGAAAGAGTTCACGGCTAACCCCTCTCCCACATTTTCTCGTAATTCTTCAAAAGCCACTTCTTCAAACCAGAACTTATAAATGCATCCTCATTATTAGGTCATCTCTCACCCTAGTATGTCACCACTTTCAAAGACAAATGACCTGGCAAGAGACCGAAACGTTCTGAGGTTCTAAACTTCCCGTGGACTGATGGTGCCAGCACTCTATCAGGAAGATTCCTTTTCTTGTTTTTCTAACCCTGGTGTTCTACGCTGAAAGGACAATGATCATTTCATTGGCCCCGGAAGTGAGATGTAAAAGATCAGAGCTAATAGGCATTGGGACCATGGGATATAATCATGTGTTTTCTAGGAAAACCAACCAAACTGGAAAAGAAACTCTGCTAACACAAAATGAAGAATTAATACAACTTTTATAGAGTCTATTACTGAGGAGCCTTGAGGAAATAATTAAGTGTCCTCCACAGTCACTGAGGAAAATAAAATGGCCTTAAAAATATTTCAGAAGAAGATAAGATTATACCCTAAACCAAACTAAGACTTGGCAAACAACTGCTTCTAATTAGGTCCTTAAAATGGAAATAATAATAATAGCAATAAAGTATTTTACCTCTCTAGGCATGGGAGTGGATGAAAATTTTAGGGAAATCGGTACATCATGCTCTTTCTGTCCTTCACTCTTCTATTTCATGAAGTGTGACTACTAACAGGTGGCAACTTGGTTTGTCCTTGTGTGTTGCTTCTACCAAACATTGTCATTTAATATCTTTGTGTTTGTGCATGCCTTCTTCCTTCTTCTAGATTTTAAGCTCCTGAAGGCAAGAATTACATGGTCTTATTCATGTTTGTAAGATTATACAATAGAGACATATCTTATAAGTGTTTCAGTTTCTAAAGTCAAGACGTAAGACAAATATCTCATATGGTCAAATCATAATCATCTTTAGAATCTCTTAGAAAAGGTCAATTTGAAGGTTATCTTTCAATATGTCCAAATTGCCAGGTCTCCTCCAGTGTTGGAACAGGTCAGTACATTATTAGATCCTTTATTTAAATAAAGCTTTACACTTGCTGGGTTTTTTTGTTGGCCACCAGGTGGTTTGTGTTTATGGCCTATATTATTTGAAAAATATAAATATAAACATTAGAATCTCATTCAGTGTTACAAGATGCTTCAGTCATGAAAAGTACACAGCATCTGATACTGAATGAGGGAAAAGAGTATCCATGTCCCTCATCTCATACTTATTGAAACAGTCAGGATCCAGCCAGGAAAACAGAAACCATGCTAGCTGTTTCAAACAGAGGCAATTTAATACAGGGAATCAGTTATACCAGTTTTGGAAGTTTGACAGAGTAAAAAAAGGAAGCCACAGTAACTGCAGTATTAATAACTCAGGAAGTAGCTACCATTCTTGGAGTTGGAGAGCAAAAGAGAAGTGGTATTACCAGAACTTAGGAGCTTGGAGGAAGGTCTCCACAGAGCAGATGCTTGGACCACCAAGAAACCATTGCATAGTTGATTCCGTGACCTCTAAGGGGAATGTCACCTGCTGGCCTCTTGGACTCTGACAGGCAGCTCAAAAGGGAAGTGTGTCATGGTTGCTACTGGTACTTCTAGGGCTGATAAGAGAAATGCTGAAATAAGCTGGAGGCTGGTACACAACTTGATTACCACTGCTAGAGGAAAACTGACTAGGGCTGAAAACAGAAAGAATGTCCCCTTTGCCCTCCTACCACCCTTCTAACTTCATGCCAATGCCCCACATCGTCAGAACCCAACCCGAAGCCATCCAGCAAAGATGTCTCAGAAATATAGTTTGCAGACTCCCAGCTCTGGTGTTGCAGAGAAGAATATAAAAGGCTGAGATTTGAGGATGAGTATAGGAAGTGAACTAATTCTGAGGGATTGATTCACTGAGCAGATTAACAGGCAGAACTTCCGGCTCTATTTATATTAGTTTTCTTTCATTTTCTTTTGCCATCATTGAATTCCAGTAAGTTAAATGTATGCATGATGCAAATTCACTTTATCTTGTAACCCACAGTTCATTAGCCCAATATCCTGCTTACAGCATGTGATTAATGTACATATTGAATGGATAAATTAATGTTTCTTTGATTTATTAGCACTGAGGGGATTTTTGCTGATTATTAATCCTGTTTAACTGCCATTGAGAAATGAGTCTAGAGAAAATATATAGGAACCTAAGGGCAAACATTACCATAGTTCACTGACATTGCAAATATATATACCCAAACAGTCCCTAGCTACTTCCTCTAACTCTTCACAACCAAGTTACTATTGCAAATCTCTACTGCAGCTACACTTGCATAGCCTAACAGTGACATCCGGTGGTTTATTACATAATCACTTATTATAATGCATCTGGAAGTATAATCAGTTCTTAATTATCAATATAAATGGAAATGAGCATAATAGATAACACCTTAAACAAAAGATGATGCTAAAGATCATTAGATTTACCAGCCTAATCATTTCGGATGGCTCATATTCTATTTGTTTTCCTTTTGCCTTTCCTGGGCAAATGCCTATCATAATTCTGATCATGCTTGCTAGAGACATGAGCTGGTGGGCAAAGAGGGAAACTGATGTTGGGTAGGAGTAGGACTGGAAAAATCGGCTGGTTCTAGATCTGGTCCCTAAGGTCAGGAATTCAATTTTGGGATCCAAAGGAATATGGAAAACTCAGACTAGATCTGGGTTTAAATGAATATCCAAAGGTATCCAGCCTCACGACTAGACTCTGTTGACACAAGGTTCCAGGCAGAGGCAATCTTCAGTAGGGCTGGCTCTGCAGTCATGGTCCCAGGAGGTCCCACGGATCGAACTTCTCAAGGAGAATTCCTAGCCAGGAATTCTGACACGGGAATTCAAAACCATGGGAAACTGGGGTTAATAGAATGGCAGGGCTGCAACTCAACTATCTTCTCATGGCACTCTGTAGGAAGCTGAAGATGGTTTTCATTTTCTACTTTGGAAGTCAATCTCATTTTTGCATAGATATCATCTTGAAAAAAAAAACACAGTTATTTTAAATTCTCCTCCATCTTTCAACTGAATGATGAAAGAAACAAGTAACTTGTTTTCTACTGCTCCATAGTAAAAGCTCACATCTTCTCATATCTATTTAGATGGACCTTAATCTGAAGAATACACCAATTCAGAACATATAGAGATTTAAATATTCTCTCTTCTGTAAGGAATTTAGCCCAGACAAGTTCTTTTCCTATTTGTTCCAAAGGCAACCCATCAAAAAATGTATTTATTCTTAATTATGCAGTACTGATTTCAAAAGAAATCTCAGTGGTAGCTGTAAATAGAATAATTCAGATCCTTTTTAGATATAGCTTGATTTGGGAGCAGGATGTTAGCAGTGAGTCGTGAGTATCATTAGTATAGCTCATGATGGCAATATATGGCAATGTATTTATTGTGGATTCCTTCCATGGAATCATATTCCACAGAGCAGTGGGATATGGCATTTTCTGACTATGAGTCCATAAGGAAACAGCCCCACAAAGTTTGTTTGCCTATCACATCAAAAGGATGGGAAGAGTTAGCCTCTCCTGCATAGAATTCTATGCATTTTTCAAACATATGGAAACTGCAAGGCAGAGTATTAAAATTCATAGATGACTAGAGAACCAAAAGGGTCTTTTCCTCAGTGAAAATGCACTGTCATGATGACACTGAGGATGATAATAATGATAATCTTGCCTTTTACCAGGATATAGTCTTTTTCCTGTGGAAAACAGGAACTCTCGGCAATCAGGGGGAAATAATTTCAAAATCCAAACTTTTAATAATAATGTTTTGACTATCAGAGGAAAGGACAATGTTGGAATTGTCCTTAATGTTGGAAACTTAAATAGAAACTAGATGATATATCTTTTGCCCTTTTCAATTAGTTTGACTAGACAATGGTAGTTGCCCAAGAAGTTTATTTCAACTAAAACAGAAACTTCTTATTAGTATTTAGACTAGTGTTTCTGGGGGGAAAAATGTGTTTTTTTTTCCTGGGACATCAGGGTTTTAATAGAAAACAGATTGTAAAGCTCAAATCAAATCAATAAATGCAAGAACTTTCACTTACCCCCTCTAGTTCAGTGTCCATAGCTAGTCAGTATCTGTGCTTTGTTTGCTTAACCTTGGGCATTCTCCTACTGAGAAAGAAGATCACAAAAGATGGAATAAATCTGGGAAATGTTTCAGAACTGGAAGTTCAGTCATGGCTATTCTGCATGATGGCAGATCTGGTGGTAACAGAATATACTGTTTTCAGGAGTCCCCTCAATTCCATTAACTCCATCTTCATTGATGGAGTTTTGATAGCATTTGATAGCAACTCACTTTCCTGTTCAGCTCAACGAGACTTCCTGTGAGGAGGAAGACCTGTCCTCATGACCCACTACCTCACAGAGATGGAGTAGAATTTCATGGAACAAACTGACAAGAATCCATGAGGCAGTAAAAGATATCTTTCAGGTAATGACCTTAACACAGCAATAAGACTTTTGTATTAAATTCTTCCTTTGTGGAGGGGCAGACAATGCAGAGTTAAAATGGACAAAAATGTCCTTGACAGAGGGAGTTGTATAGTATATGTAAAAGTGAAAAGAGGCTTGTAACTGAATTTCTTTTGAACACCTGATTCAGATTTTCTACGATCAGTTCACTGGGGTGAAAAAGAATAAAACATAATATCAAATATTTTTTAAAGGCCCAAGGGAACCTAAATTGTATTGAGGTATAAACACAAAGAACATTTTCCAGGAAAGCAGAATACAATTCTACCAACAAGCACAGGCTGGAAGCTCAAGTTCATTCTTCTTTGAAATTTATCAGATCACTTATGAAAATGCAGTCCTTTGCTCATCCAGGTAAGGATCCCTCATGTCATTCCAATGAAAGAGCAGAGGTCACATTAAATATGATACCCTCCGTAGCATATACCCCCACTCACTCCATCCCAAGGGCACTCCAATCTGAATCTCTGCTGGTATTTCCAGAAGGTCAAGGCAACAATCCTTGACTACCCTGAAATTCTAGCTCTCTGTACCCAATTAAGGCACCCATAGAAATGAGACACTTAACAGAAACATGTGTGACCTTGGACAAGTGACATCTATGATGGATATTCAGTGTTGCTCAGGACATGAATATGTAATAGTAGAGGAGAGAAGATAGAGAAAAACAAAATAAAATGAGTTCATCTAGAAAATTTAAGAAGAGTATAGACTGATGAGATCTCGAAAGAAACAAATTAAGATGGAGATGTGTTTATTGTTTTTATGACCACCAGACATAGCATAACCAAGAGCACTGTTGAGCATGCAACCAACCAGAAAGAACTCAGGAGATCCCAATGGGTTGGAACTCTGATCCTCACTCAGAATCCTCACTTGCAATGCCCCCGACAACAAGACCTCCTCCTCATGCTAATTGCATCATTATAAAATAAGCCAAATGCAAATAAAATCATTCAGGGGCAGAGTAGCATGAAGACTAGCCCACTTTTCCTGGGAAACAGGGCAGAGGAGGAGTTTTAGAGGTTCTGTGAAGCAGAGGATGAGTTCATGATATAAAATGATAAATCAGGCTTGTGGGCTGAGAAATTCCTCAAGCCTTGCAGGTATACCTTGTCTTGCTCCAAATTTGTTCATTGTCAGGGTCAATAATTAACCAAATACAAGAAGTCTCCTCCTACATGACCTACTTTGAAATGTATATGTCTTTTAACCTATAAAGTACATTATTAGGGCTCTACCCTACAGAAATATTTATAAATGCACTCGAAGACATATAAACAAGGATGGCCAGTGTGACAATATTTTAATCTAAAATTGGAGGATCTAAAACGTCCATTTATAGGGGAATCTTAAAGTATGGCATATTTAGACTAGGGACGAAGTATGGGGGTTGAAAGAAAGCCTAGGAATGAGGTTGCTTGGGCTCATATCTCAGTTCCACTGACCTTTGGAAAACTGCTTAGCTTCTCAGTGACTCAGTTTCTCCCATTGGTAAAAAGATGACAAAATGTCCTTTGTGAGGCTTTTCTGAGAATTAATTGAAATGACACTTGCTGGGCAGGGAATCTTGTCTCCCATAGAAGGCATGTTCAAGTTCCAACTCCTGGTCCTGTGGGCATGAACTCATTTGTAAATAGGACCTTTGAAGATGTTATTAGTCAAGGTGGGCCTTCCAATATGGCTTAAGTTTTCAGAAGCAAAGATACTCGGACATGGAAGAAGAAGCCATGGGAAGAAATCAGAATCTGGAAATCAACAGAACCTGGAAGACAAGGGAGAAGATACCGCTATGTGCATAGCCATTCAAGGGAAAAGCCAAGCACCCAGGGATTGCCTGCAGCTATCCCCAGAATGTCAGTCTTCTGAGAGAAAGCATTGCCTTGCTAATAACTTGATTTTGGACTTTGAGCCTCAAAACCTGGTATTTAGCTAATCCATTCAATGGTATTTATTTTAACAGTTAGGAAACTAGTACACCACTTTTAAAGAGCTTGAAACATTGCCTGACACATAAAATAATATGATTATTATTTTGAACATACAACTATAGCTTTTAAAAATAAGGGAATACATCTGTGGCTCCTGTGATAGACATCTCTGTGTGTATAAAAATGAATAGAAAAAGAAGAGGGCAGGCCAATAGCAGCAATTATGTCAAAGCAGGGAATAGGATTGGATAGGAAGAGGAACTGACACTTTCTTCCTTTATGTACTTCTACATTTGGGAGTTGTCTCAGAAACAAAGATTTACATATTACTTAAACAGTTTAAAAATAGGATAAACAAAGGAGCAATAAGAACAGTGAGAACAAGTCTGAATAGCGGAACGATCTGCAGTGTTTTTACAATCTGAATTTATAGGGTAGAGGGAAGGAGGACTTCTCAGTTTATAGTTAAGGATCTAATGCAAGGCAGGACTATGATGAAGCTAGTACCCAGTGTAAAAAACTTAAGGATGCACTCCCTCTCAGGGGCATGAATTGCTTGGACCTGGTCTAATACTGCACTGGAAACATCCTTAATGTTAAAGGGCCTGCTTCTTAGCAGCCAGTACAGTACAAAGCCAGAATTGTGTAGTATCGAATTCTTTCTCTCCCCACAACTCTTCTAAATAAATATATATAATCACGTAAGTGATTTGCAGACTACTTATTTTTTTAATTTTTTTTATTAGAGAAGTTGTAGGTTTAGAGAAAATTCACATAGAAAATACAAAGTTCCCTTACAGCCCACCCCCACACACACCTACACTTTTCCCTGTTATTAACACATTGAATTAGTGTAGTAACTTTATTACAATTGAAGAAACAATATTATTATTATTATTGCAGTATTAACTATAGTCTATAGTCTACATTAGGGTTCATGTTTGTGTTGTACACTCCTATGTTTTATGTTTAATTTTTATCCCAGCAACATATATACAATCTAAAATTTTACTTTTTAATTACATTTAAATATATAATCCAGTGAAATATACAATTGCACTCAGAATATTGTACTAATATCATCACCATCAATTACCAAAATTTTTCCATTGCCTAAAATAGAAATTATGTACAAGTAAGCATTAACTACCCATTCCTTACCCCCACTCCAGCCCCTGGTAACATGTATTCTAATTTCTGACTTTATGAATTTGTTTATTCTAATTATTTTATATCAGTGAAATGTTACAATGGTTTTCCTTTCATGTCTGGCTTATTTCATTCAACATGGTGTCAAGGTTCATCCATTTTGTATTAGTCAGGGTTGTCTAGAGAAACAGAACCAACAAGAGAGCTCTGTAAATATGAGATTTTACAAAAGTGTTTCACACAGCTGTTAGTAGGCATGAGTACAAATTCTGTAGGGCAGGCCACTAGTTGATAACTCCAGTGAAGGTCATTGAAGAATTCTCCAGGAGAGGCTGGCTGGTTGAAAAAGACAAAACCAAGTCCTCTCTTCTTTAAAAGTTTCCAACTGATTGGATTAGACCAGCTGATTGGATTTTCTCCTTGTGGAAAACTTTCCCTTAATTGATTGTAGATGTTATTAGCCACAGATGCAATCAACTGAATGACGATTTAATAAACCAACTTTATATTCCCTCCACCATTATCCCATACCCATATCCCATACCACCATTTCCATTCCCACATATATTCCCTTGATTTTTATCTACATAAATTGGAAAACTCCTGCAGTTCTTTTGGAATATAGTGTACCTTCTCATGGGTTACACTTTGTCCCTCACCTTTTGGGGCCTGTTGGGATTTTAGTTTAGTTATAAGTCTTGGAGAAAAGAGTGGTGGAGGGTAGGTCATGAAAAGAATTAGAAGTGTCTTTCAAGCCAATTACTTTAGGGCATTCCATTGCAGTTGCATCTGGTGAAACAGGATAATTATTTCCAGACAGAGGAGTGCTGTTTCCCCAGGGGAAGTAGATATAGGTTTGCAGTCACTGAAGGGTTAATGTCTTTAAGCAGAGGCTGGAGGGCAGGTTCCTCAGGATGACTGAGACTGGGAAACTGTTCCCTCGAGGTAGGCTGGGGGTCTTGTAGCTGTCTCTTCAGGGCAGGGTAGAACTGGGTGGCTGTTCAGGGCAGGCTGGAGTTGGGGTAGCTCATTCCTCAGGACAGACTATTATTATTATATGTCTATCTAGCAAAGACTCAGCAGAATCCAGGATTTCCATGTCCCCACTGCCATCATTATCAACCCATATGTTCCCATCTCAAGTTTCAGGATCCCATTCTTTTTCGATCAAAGACTTATTTTAACAGCTGACACCCTGCAAGTTTGAGAATTTAGTTTACATTATAAATTGTCTACTGGCACAATGAGACTCTGGGTCTGGTTTTCAGAGATCTCATGTCTGTGATCACAGGAAATAAGATGCTCCTTCAATGCATACATAAAAACTTTCATATCTTTCGTACGTCATTTAAGTGTAAATTTGAAGACTTCAGCTCATCCCTTTCTTTCATAACTGTATCCAGAATATCTAAGAACCACCAGCCAATATCATTATGCCTCTTAACTCCACAAAACTCTGTTAAGGTGTTAAAAACACTGTCACCAAAGTCTCCCTGGTAGTGTGGAAGATGACTCCCAGGGATGAGTCTAGTCCTGGCACCATGGGATCAACAATGACCAAAAGGGGGAAAGGAAGTGTAACAAATAAAGTATCAGTGGCTTAGAGAATCCAAATAGAGTCTTAGAATGACTGGAGTAAATCCATCTGATTGGATTCTTTCATTGCAGAACACACTCCCTTAGTTGATCATAGATGAAATCAGCCACAGATGCAATTAACTGACTGATGATTTAATAAACCAGCCACAAAATATCCTTGCATTAACAGTTAGGCCAGTGCTTGTTTAACCAGACAACTGAGAACCATCACCTGGCCAAGGTGACACATGAGCATAACCATCACGCATGTTCTTGCAGGTATTAGAATTTCAATCCTTTTTACGGCCAACTAATATTCCATTGTATGTAAGTGTGACATTTTGTTTATCCATTCATCTGTTGATGGACGTGAGTTGCTTCCACATTTTCACAAATGTGAATAATGCTGCTATGAACATCAATACGCAAATATCTGCTCAAGTCCCTGTTTTCAATTCTTTGGGTTATATACATAGAAGTGGGGTTTCTGGGTCATATGGTAATTCTATACTTACTGACGGACTGCAGAATTGTTTTCCACATGGTGGCACCATCTTATATTTCCACCAGCAAGGAATTGGTGTTCCTATTTCTCTACATCTAACCAACATTTGTTATTTCCACTTTTTTATATTAGGCACTCTGGTAGGTGTGAAATGGTTTGAGTTTCATTTCCCTAATGGCTAATGACCTTGACCATATTTTCATGTGTTTTCTGACCATTTGTTTATCGTCTTTGAAGTAACATGTATTCATGTCTTTTGCCCATGTTTCAAATTGGTTGATTGTCTTTTTTGTTGTTGTGTCGGAAGATTTCTTTATATTGTCTGGATATTAAACTCTTATTGATATGTGGATTCCAAATATGCTCTCCCTGTCTGTAGGTTCTCTTTTTATTTTCAGCATGAGAACCTTTGATGCATAGAAGATTTTAAGTTTGATGAATTCCCATTTATATATTTTTTTCTTGTTTCTCATGCTTTTGGTGTAAAGCCTAAGAAATCATTACCTAACACAAGGTCTTCAAGATGCACCCCTCTATTTTCTTTTAATGTGCTGTTGGATTTGGTTTCCTAGTATTTTGTTGAGGATTTTGCATCTGTATTCATTAGGCATATTTGTCATAATTTTCTTTTTGATAATGTCTCTATCTGACTTTGGTAATAGGGTGAAAATGACATCATGGGATGAATAAGAAAGTGTTCTAATTCAAGATTTTGGAAGAGTTTAAAAGAATTGGTGTTAATTCTTTTGTGAATGGTTGGTAAAATTTACCAAGGAAGCCATATGTTCTTGGTCTTTTCTTTGTTGGAAGCTTTCTGATTAGTGATTTAATCTCTACTTGTTAATGTTAAGATCTTCTAATTCTTCTTGAGTCAATGCAGGTGATTTGTGTGTTTCTAGGAATTTTTCCATTCCTAGAAATGGAAAAATGGCATACAATTGTTCAAAATGCGCTCTTATAATTCTTTCAGTTTCTGTTGGGGTTGGTTATAATGATTACCTTTCACTTCTGATTTTAGTTATTTACATTCTTTCTCTCTTTTTTCTTGTCAGTCTAGTTAAAGGTTTGTCAATTTTATTGATATTTCCAAAAAAACAACTTCTGGTTCACTGATTCTCTTGATTCATTTTTATTCTCTATTTCATTATCTCCAATCTGATATTTTTTATTTACTTCCTTCCACTCGGTTTAGGTTTAGTTTGCTCTTCTTTCTCTAGATCCTCCAGCTGTGAAGTTTCTCTGATTTGAGATCTTTCTTCTTTTTTAATTAAACATTTAGAAGTATAAATTTCCTTCTCAGCACTGCTTTTGCTGCATCTCACAAATTTTGGTATGCCTCAAATATTTCATTTGCCT
The DNA here is from genome assembly GCA_004026745.1 of Myrmecophaga tridactyla. NCBI lineage: Eukaryota > Metazoa > Chordata > Mammalia > Pilosa > Myrmecophagidae > Myrmecophaga > Myrmecophaga tridactyla. The sequence continues at coordinate 13,578 of PVIY010050341.1, forward strand.
CAAAATATTTAATTAACCTCAAAATATTTCATTTGCCTCAAAATATTTCCTAATTTCCCTGTAATTTCTTCTGTGACCCATTGGTTAAGTTTCTTGTTTAATTTCCACATATTGTGAATTTTCTAGTTCTCCCTCTGTTATTAATTTCTAGCTTCATTCCATTATGCTCAAAGAAGATTCACTGTATGATTTCAATATTTTTAAATCTATCAACAATTGTTTCATGACCTGACATATATCTATTCTGGAGAATGACCCATGTACACTAAAGAAGAATGTATATTCTTCTGCCGTTGGATGAAGTGCTCTATATATGCCTGTTAGGTCTAGTTGGTTTATGGTGTTTTCTATTCCCTTATTGATCTTTGGTCTAGATGTTCTATCCAGTATTAAAAATGGTGTATTAAAGTTGCCTACTATTAAAATAAAAGCATCTATTTCTCCTTTCAAATCTGTCAATATTTGATTCATTTATTTTGGGGCTCTATGGTCCATACACATTTATATCTTCTTCTTCTTGTTATGTTTTCTTGTTGAACTGACCCCTTTATCACTATACAGTGACTTTCATTGTCTCTCATAACAGTTTTACACTTAAAGCCTATTTTATATGATGTACAGCTACCCGTGCTCTCTTTGGCTACTATTTGCATGGTATATATTTTTTCCATCCTCTCACTTTCAACCTACTTGTCTCCTTGAATTTAAGGTTAGTCTCTTGGAAACAGCATGTAGTTGGATCATGCTTTTTTAATCCATGCTGCCAAACTCTGCCTTTTGATTGGAGAGTTTAATCCATTTACATTTTAAGTAACTACTGATAGTGCAGACTTTTTCTGCCATTTTTTTATTTGTAGGTATTATACTTTTTTGACCCTTAATTTGGAGATTATGAAAAATAAAAATTGGTGTTACATATGAAAAAATACAATAGTACTGGCATTTATAATTACCTATATGGTTACCTTTACCAGAACTCTTTATTTCTTCATGGCTTTTCCTTTCATCCTGAACTACTTTCTTCTCCTTCTAAGTCTCCCATATGCATTATTGGTGTGTTTGATGGTATCCCTCAGATCTCTTAGACTCTGTTCACTTTTTTTCCTTCATTTTTCTGTCTTCAACTAAGCTTGACTCATATCAATGGTCTTGTCTTTGAATTCACTGATTCTTTACTTCCAGGGCAAATCATCTATTGAAACCCTTTAGGGGACATTTCATTTCAGTTGTTTTGGTCTTCAGCTCCAGTGTTTGTTTGATGCCTTTTTAAAATTTGTCTCCTTATCTTATAATGCTCAGGCATCAATTTCCTGATATCCTTTATTTCTTTTGCTGTGTTTTCCATCATCTCCTTGAGAATATTGATGATCATTAAAAAAAAAAAAGAGTCTTTAACTGGTATTTCCAAAGTCTTCTCATCTTCCTTGATGGTTTATGAATTTTTATCTTGTTCTTTTGGATGGGCCATCATTTTCTGTTTCTTTATTTATATTTTAATCTTTGGCTGTATAGTGCTCATTTTAAGTTTTAAAGTGTTAACTCTGGAATTGAGTCCCTAAATGGTCTGTTCTTTACATTGTCTACAGCTAGTATTATGAGTGCTAGGAGCTAACAAAAACAAAACAGTACAAAAAAAAAACCACCTTTCACAGTCTTTGAAAATGCTCTGCTTCAGAGCTTAGCCTTCCTAACAAGAACAGCCTGAGGCAAAAGTGAAGTGAGGACACTCTCCCTCTTTCCTGATCCTGTGTCTTGACCTGAGCTTGTGCTCACTCATGGCTTTAGGAATCCCCATTTAAGAGGAATCCAAATGTCCCCACTATTTGCTGTGAAAAAAATGATTTTCAACCCCTCTCAGGAGTTCTATTGTATGTCCTAAAGTCAGTAATCCTTTACCCCATGCCACATGGACTTAATTGTTTCTCAGATGACTTTAGCTGCCCACAAGTCACAAGTTGCTACTGCCTGCAGGGCAAGGTCTGGGAGGGTGAGCCTGAGATAAATTTCTCTGTCAGTCTTTCAGGCTCCCATTCAATAGGTTGGCATGGACACAGACACACCCCAGTACACATATAAGGGTTACTCTGATCCCTTGGAACAGGGTTAGGGACCCACAGTGGGAGTACAGGTCTTTTCCACATTGCACCCAGGAGGGGTAGTAGAAGGACAAGTAAGGGCACTATGACTTTCTACCACCATTTTTAAATCTGGGTTTCTTGATTCAGCACTTGCCCAATTACTGTAAACCTTTCACTCTTTTCTGAAGTTTTGAGGAAGATGGCTCTGAGAGTTTTTGTAGTTGCTCGAAGTTTTTTCAAGGCATCAAGATGTGCCTTATATCACCATCTTGGTCAACTGGAAGCTATAAACCATATGTCTTAATATCTGGAGCTTAAGTGTAAGATACTTCAGGTACAGTCTCCCAGAGGGTAGACTGAACAAAAGTATAATCTCTTTCCTAGCTATTCACTCTTTCCTTTGGACATGTTGTTCTGGCAAAGGAAGGGGATTGTTTGGGGATGGGAAGAGAATTCCAACGGGCCTTTTAAAATTCTCATGCCCTAAAGTCCCCTATGGGGAATGGTGAGAAAGGGGGAAAATTCAACTTCCCCAAGTTGAATTCTTGATATTCTCACAAGCAGTG
>PVIY010050342.1:0-16250 GCA_004026745.1 Myrmecophaga tridactyla
TGTCTATTTTATTTCCATTAGAAAATTATTTATGTATGTAAGATTTTGGTCCACTTATCCTTTATCTCTACCATTCAAACTCAAAGTTTAAATTCACTCAAGTAGGGTGGCTGCCTTGGCTCAGCAGGCAGAGCTCCGACCTGACCTGCCGTGCTGGAGGTCTGGAGTTCGATCCCTGGTGCCTCCTGCCCATATGCAAATTAAAAAAAAAAAAATTCACTCAAGTAAAAGTGGAATCGTATATCTGACATGAGAACTAAATGCATTTCACATCATTAAATTAGTAGTATGGAATTATATCAGGTATGCTTTTCTTATTTCTCAGGTATAGTAATTCATCCTTCCTACACGTGGTTTCCTTTCACTTGTATTTGTTAGCGACTATGTAATGAATGTACTTTCTTTCACATTCAGTAGTATCAGTGTACATAAATGTAATAACATCCATAATCAGATCTATCATCTAATCTCAAATTCATCTTCAAGTCCCCCTGTTATATGGCACTTACATAATAAATTTCAGATAGTACACTTTCCAACATCAATGACAAAAATTAAGATGTTACTTTAAAACTATTTTGAAAATTCCAGACTAAACAGCACTGGGCCCATTTATAGTGATGTTTTTGTGAGAGGTCGTTGAACTGCTACTGCTTCAATCTCAACACGGCCCCCTTTGGGCAGAACAGCAACCTGGTAAGCTGCTCTAGCAGAAAAATTACTCTTGAAATACTGTTTGTAGATCTCCTTGACAGCATTGGAATCCTTGATGTCAGCCAGCAAGACAGTTGTTTTTACCACATTAGCTGAGTCACAGCCTGCAGCTTTCAGAATTTCACCCATGTTTTTAAGAGCTTGTTTAGCTTCTTCCATCACCCCTCCTGACACTGTTTCCACTTGGAGGGTCATGCCTAGCTGTCCTGAAATATAAATTGTCCTGTCTACAAGCATGGCTTGACTGTAAGGACCAAGGACTCCTGGGGCTTTCTCAGTGCTGATCAAGGCAACATGGCTAGCCCTTTTCTCTGGCAGCTCCTCAGGTGAGCAAGTTCACACACCAGTTTTCAGAGTCTTTTTTTCAACTTGACAGTCACATCTTACTTAATTACAGTACAATATAAAAACCAGGGATTCAACATTCGTACAATGTATATGTAGCACTATGTCATGTTATCATGTGTAAATTCCCGTAACCACCCCTAATCATCCCCAACCTTGGCAATCACTTATCTGCTATTTACCTCTAAAATTTTCTCAGTTCCATAATGTAATATAAATGAATCACAGAATATGTGACTCGCTGAGATTGACTTTTTTTCACTCAGCATAATGCTCCTAAGATCCAACCAATTGTTGTGTGTATCTGTAATTCACTCCCTTTTATTACCCAGTCATATTCTATGGTACAGATGTACTAGTTTGCTTAATCATTCACCTATTGAGGGACATTTTGATTGTTTCCAGTTTGGGGCTATTACAAATAAAGCTGCTATGAGTGGTCACATGCATATGCTTTTGTTTCTCTATTCTGGGATAAAATGCCCAGGAGTACAATTGTTGGGTTGCATGGTAAGTTTATGTTAAGGTTTTTAAGTAACTGTCAGACTGTTTTCCAGAATGGCTTTACCTTTTTACATTTTCTTCCAGCAATGAGGGACCAAGTCAGTCTCTCCACAATCTCATTAGCATTTGTTCTTGTCACTATTTTTTATCTTAGCTGTTGTCGTAGATATAGAGTAATGTCTTATCATGGTCTTAATTGGCATTTTGAGAATATCTTTTCATTTGCTAATTTGTCATCAGTGTATTCTCTTTGGTGAAATGACACTTCATGTCCTTTGCCTGTTTTCTAATTGTATTGTTTGTTTTGTGCTATTGAGTTTGGAAAGTTCTTTATATATGATTCCTTTGTCACTGTGCATCCTTTTTAAAAATACATCTGTAGCTTTATTCTTCTACTAAATCCTTTATTTGGAGCTTTTTTGTTTTATCATTATGTACATACAAATCTACCAGATATATTTTTTTAATTTTTTTTATTGTATAGTGTAACATATATGCAAAGCAAAGAAATAAAAAAGCAATAGTTTTCAAAGCACTCTTCAACAAGTAGTTACGGGACAGTACCCAGAGTTTGTCATGGGCTACCTCTCAGATTTTTCCTTCTAGTGCTCTCAGATTTCCTTCTAGTGCTCCAGAATATAGATTTATCCTTCTAGTGCTCTCAGATTTTTCCTTCTAGTGCTCCAGAATATAGGAGTTCAGAAGGCTTAAATATTTTTTTATCATCACAATCAACTTTTTTTCCTTCTTTTTTTGTGAACAATAACATATATACAAAAAAGCTATAAATTTCAAAGCACAGCACCACAATTAGTTGTATAACATATTTCAGTATTTGACATGGGTTACAATTCCACAATTTTTGGTTTTTACTTCTAGCCACTCTAAGATACTGGAGACTAAAAGAGATATCAATTTAATGATTCAGCATTCATATTCATTTGTTATATCCTATCTTCTCTGTATAACTCCACCATCACCTTTGGTCTTTCCATCACCTTTGGTCTTGACAGACCCTCTCTTTAAGGGTGTTTGGGCCATGGCCATTCTAAATTTTTCATATTGGAAGGGTCTGTCACTAATATGGAGTAGGGAGATGGAACTATCTGATGTTCTGGAGAGGCTGGGCTAGGTTGCAGGACTTATCTGGCCCAGGGACCCATCTGGAGGTTGTAGATTTCTGGAAAGTTACTCTAGTGTCTGGAGCCCTTGAGGAATCTTATATATTGCCCTAGGTGTTCTTTAGGATTGGCTGGAATGGTCCTGGTTGGGTGTTGGCAGATTTTGATAGGTAGCAAGTTCTAACTGAAGCTTGCGTATGAGCAACCTCCAGAGTAGCCTCTCGACTCTATTTGAACTTCTTTCCCCCCTTTTGGTCAGGATGGAATTGTTGGTCCTATGGTGTCAGGGCTGGATTCATCCCTGGGAGTCATCTCCCACCAAATACTTTTTTTAATTTACATTTTTTTCTTTATTAGAAAAGTTGTAGGTTTACAGAATATCATACAAAAAATACAGGATTCTGATATACCACCCCACCACCAACACCTTGCACTGGTGTAGAACATTTTTTACAACTGATAGAACATTTTAATATTTGCATTATTAACTATTGTTCATGGCTTAACCTGGGGTTCGCTGTATTCAGATGTATATTTCAGTGCTGTTAAATTGCCTTCACAATGTTATGCTACCATCATGACAATTCATTACCAAAACATTTCCATTAATCCAAATAGGGACCTTGACATTTTCAACCTAACTTCCCATTTCCTATTCCCACCCAATTCCCTGGTAATCTAAATTCTAGATTCTAACTCTATGAGTTTGCTTATTCTAATCATTTCAAAGCAGTGATGTCATACAATATTTGTCCTTGTGTGTCTGGCTTATTTCACTCAACATGATGTCTTGAAGGTTCATCTGTGTTGTCATATGTATCAGGACTTCATCCCTTTTGATGGCTGAATAATATTCCATTGAGTGAATATATAAGCTTTTTATTTATCTATTCATTGGTTGGTGGATACTTGGGTTGCTTCCATCTTTGCCAATTGTAAATAATGTTGCCATGAACATTGGTGTGCAAATGTCTCTTTGAGACCCTGTTTTCAATTCTTCTGGGTATATACCTAAGAGTGGGTTTGCCAGGTAATATGGTATTTCTATACTTAGCTTTCTATGGAACTGTCAAACTGTCTTTCAAAGTGGCTGCACCATTTTTCTTTGCCACCAGCGATGGATGAGTGTTCATATTTCTCTGCATCCTCTCCAACACTTGTTATTTTCCTTTTTTTTTTTTTTGACAGCAGTCATTCTAATGGGTATGAAATGGTATTTCAATGTGGCTTTGATTTGCATTTCCCTGATGGCTAATGATGTTGAAAAACTTTTCATGTATTTCTGGCCATTTGTATATCTTCTTTGGAGATATATACACTTATCAATTATATTGTTTATCTTTTTGTTGTTAAATTGAAAGATTTCTTTGTGTATTTTAGATATTAATCCTTTATCAGATTTGCGGTTCCAATATTTTCTCCTATTCTGTAGGTGGTTGTTTTACATTCATGAAAGAAGTCCTTTGAGGAACAAAAGTTTTTAAATTAATGAGGTCCCATTTATGTATTTTTCTTTTGTTGCTTGTGCTTTCAGTACAAAGTCTAAGAAACTGTTGCCTAACAAACAGTCTTGAAGATGCTTCCCTACATTTTCCTCAAGGAGTTTGATAGTTATAGCTCTTATATTTTAGGTCTTTAGTCCATTTTGAGTTCATTTTCATATATTTTGTATATGGTAAGGTAGGGGTCATCCTTCCTTATTTTTCAAATGGAGATCCAGTTTTCCCAGCACAATTTGTTGAAGCGAATGTTCTTTCCCAACTGAATGGACTTTGTTACTTGTCAAAAGTCAGTTGGCACTAAATGTGAGGATTGACTTCTGAGTTCTCAACTATATTCCTTTGGTTCTTTATATCTGTCCATGTGCACATACCATGACGTTTTGATTACTGTGGCTTTGTAAAAAGTTTTAAGAATAAGAATGTGAGTCTTTCAACTTCATTCTTTTTCAAGATGGCTTTAGCTATTCAGTACCCCGTTCCCTTCCATATAAATTTGATGATTGGCTTTTCCATTTATACAAAGAAGATTGTTGGAATTTTGATTGGGATTGTATTGAACCTATAAGCTTCTTTGGTTAGTTTTAACATCTTAATGATATTTAGTCTAACAATCCATGAACATGGAATATCCTTCCATTTATTTTGGTCTTCTTTAATTTCTTTTAGCAATATTTTGTGGTTTTCTGTATATAAGTACTTTACATCCTTGGCTGGATTTATTCCCAGATATTTAATTCTTTTGGTAGTTATTTTGATGGAATTTTTTTTCCCCACAAGTTTATTGCTTGTGTAGACAAACTACTGATTTTGGGGTGTTAGTCTTATACCCTGCCACATTGCTGAATTCACTTTTTAGCTCTACAGGCTTTGTTGTGGGTGTTTAAGGATTTTCTGTATATAGGATCATGCCATCAGCAAATAAGGAAAGTTTTACTACTTCCTTTCCAATTCGGATACCTTTTATTTCTTTTCTTGCTTAATTGCTCTGACAAGAACTTCCAGTACAATGTTGAATAATAGTGGTGACATTGGGCTTCCTTGTCTTCTTCCTGATCTTAGAGGGAAAGCTTTTAGTCTTTCACCATTAATAGGATATTAGCTGTGGACTTTTCATATATGCCCTCTATCGTGTTGAGGAAGTTTCCTTCTATTCACAGAGTTCTAAGTATTTTTATCAAGAATGGGTGCTGTAGGGGGAAATTCAACTTCCCCACTTGGAGAATTCCTGGTGTTCTTGCAAGCAGTGGGGACAACCAAATTAATAGGCCAAGTCCTCAATCTTGGGGTTTGTTCATATGAAACTTATCCCCACAAAGGATAGGCTAAGCCTACTTGAAATTAGACCTAAGAGTCACCCCCAGAGAACTTCTTTTGTTGCTCAGATGTGGCCTATCTCTCTCTCAGCCAACACAGCAAGCAAACTCACAGCTCTTCCCCTCTCTACATGGGACATGACTCCCAGGAGTGTAAACCTCCCTGGCAACATGGGACAGAAATCCTAGAATGAACTAGGACTCAGCATCAAGGGATTGAGAAAACCTTCTCAACCAAAAAGGTAAGAGAGAAATGAGACAAATAAAGTATCAGTGGCTGAGAGATTTCAAACAAAGTCAAGAGGTTACCCTTGAGGTTATCCTTATGCATTATATAGATATACCCTTTTTAGTCTAAGGTATATTAGAGAGGCTGGAGGGAAGTGCCTGAAACTGTAGAGATGTGTTCCAGTAGCCATGTTTCTTGAAGATGATTGTATAATGATATAGCTTTCACAATGTGACTGTGTGATTGGGAAAACCTTGTGTTTGATGCTCTTTTTATCCATGGTATGGACAGATGAGTAAAACATATGGATTAAAAATAAATAAATAATAGTACCACACCAGTACTATGGGTCACTGGGTGGGTGGGTGGCAGAGGGATAAGGGGAATGGGAGGATTTGGGTTTTATTTTTTATTTTTCTTTCCTTTCTGGAGTAATGAAAATGTTCCAAAATTGATCATGGGGATATATGCACAACTATGTGATGATACTGTGAGCCACTGATTGTATATTTAAGATGGTTTGTATCGTGTGTGAATGTATCAATAAAACTGTATTTAAAAAAAGAATGGGTGCTATATTTTATCAAATACCTTTTCTGCATCAATTGAGATGATCACGTGGTTTATTCTTTCATTCTGTTGATGTGGTTCAGTACATTAATAGATTTTATGTTGAACCAACCTTGCATACCAGAGATAAATTCCACTTGATAGTGGTGTCTAATTCTTTTAATATGCTGTTGGATTTAGTTTGGTAGTATTTTCCTGAGGATTTTTGCATCTATATTCATTAGAGAGATTGGTTTGTAGTTTTCTTTTCCTGTGGTATCTTTATCTGGCTTTGATATAAATGTGATGTTGGCCTCAAAGAATGAGTTGGGGTGTGTTCCCTCCTTTTCAATTCTTTGTAAGTTTGAGTAGAATTGGGATTGTCTTCTTGAAATGTTTGGTAGAACTCCCCTGTGAAGCCATCTGATCCTCGGCTTTTTTTGTTGCTGGGAGATTTTTATTACTGATTCAATCTCTGTTGAGATCATCTTTTGTACTTGGGTCAGCATAGTTAGTTTGTGTGATTCTAGAGCTTGTCCATTTCATCTAGATTATCTAATTTATTTGCATACAGTTGTTCATAATATTCTCTTATAGTCCTTTTTATTTCAGCATGGTGAGTAGTAATTTCCCCCTTTACATTTCTGAAGATTATTGTTTGTATCCTGTCTTTTTTGTTGTGAAATATATGCAAAGAAAGAAAAAGCAATAATTTTCAAAGTACACTGCAACAAGTAGTCACAGAACAGATTTCAGAGTTTGTTACGGGTTACCATTCCACTGTTTCAGATTTTTCCTTCCAGCTATTCCAAAACACCGAAGGCTAGAAGAAATATTAGTATAGTGATTCAGCAGTCATACTCATTTGTTAAATCCTACCTTTTCTGTTACAACCCCTCCTTCTCCTTTGATTCTTTTCACAATCTATGGAGATCATTAGGCAATGCCCATTTGACTTTTTCTTGTTGAGAAGGAGTGTTGACACTAAAGAGAGAGAGATGTAATTTAAAAATTGATCATTTTGGAGAGGCTGGTCCTTTGGGTTTTAGGATTTATCTGGCTGAGGAGCCCTCTGGAAATTATAGGTTCCAGGAAAGCAAACTTGTTGAAACCTTTATAGAGTCTCAGTTTGAGCCTGTGCTGGTTTCAAAATATTATGTACCCCAGAAAATGTTTTAATCCTGATTCAATCTTGTGGAGGCAGCCATTTCTTTTCATCCTTATTCAGTATGGTAGGGCAGAAACTTTTGATTGGATTGTATCCATGGAGATGTGACACACCCAATTGCAGGTGTAGCCTTTTGATTAGATGGAGATGTGACTCCACCCATTCCAGATGGGTCTTAATTAGTTTACTGGAATCCTTTAAAAGAGGAAACATTCGGGAGAGAGCCAGAAATGACAGAAGCCCCAGAGCTGACAGAGAGAGCAGATGTAGACACTTGGAGAACAGTTGCTTCAGAAAATAGAGACATGGATGTTTGGAGATGTTTGGAGCCCAGCAGACATTACCATGAGATATTAAGCAAGCCAGAACCTGGAGAGAGCCAAGGGAAGCCAAGAGATGAAAGCAGCCCCAGAGAAGCAAAGTGAGGAGCCTCCACAAGAACAGAGGCTGAAAGCAATGGAGCCCAGAAACATGGGACCAGCTGATGCCAGTCATGTGACTTCCCAGCTGACATAGGTGTTCCTGATCCATTGGCCTTTCTTGAGTAAAGGTAACCTCTTATTGCTGCCTTAATTTGGACACTTTCATTTCCTTAGAACTTTAAACTTGTAACTTATTATATTCTCCTCTATTAAAGCATTCCAGCTCTAGTATATTTTATTCCAGCAGCTTGCAAACTAACACAGAGCCCTAGATATTCATAAGAGTTATCAGGAATGATGTTGGTTGGCGTTAGCAAACCATGGCACATAGCACTATGTAACTGAAGCTTGCATAAGAGTAGCCTCCAGAATAGCCTCTTGAGATTATTTGATCTCTCCCAGCCACTGATGCCTTATTTTATTACATTTCATTCCCCCGTTTTTGTCAGAAAGGCATTGTCAATCCCACATTGCCAGGTTGAGACTCATTCCTGGGAGTTAGGGCCCACATTGTCAGGGAGACTTTCACCCATGAATGTTATATTCAAAGTAGCAGGGAGGGTAATATTTTCCTTGCAGAGTTGGGCTTAGAGAGAGACAGGCCCCATCTGAACAACAAAGGATTCCTGGAAGCAACTCTTAGGACTGGTTATGGGTGGTTTTAGTTTCTGCACTACAGAAATAAATTTCATCAGGGCAAGCCTCAAAATTGAGGGCTTGGCCTATTTTCATGGGAGTCCCCAATGGTTGAGAGGGTACCTGGGGTTTGCCAGATGGGAAGTTAAATGTTTCCATATTTTTTCCCCTTTGTACTCTCAAGGGACTCTACCAATACTTTTTTTTTTCACATTAAAAAAAATTTATTTATTAATTAAAAAAAATTTAACAAATGAACTAAAATATCAACATATATAATCAGTAATTCACAATATCATCACTTATTTGCATATTCATCATTTCTTAGAACATTTGCATCAATTCAGAAAAAGAAATAAAAAGACAACAGAAAAAGAAATAAAACGAAAACAAAACAAAACAAAAAGATTATACATACCATACCCCTTACCCCTCGCTTTCATTAGCATTTCATACTAAATTTATTTTAACATTTGTTCCCCCTATTATTTATTTTTATTCCATATGTTCTACTCGTCTGTTGACAAGGTAGATAAAAGGAGCATCAGACACAAGATTTTCACAATCACACAGTCTCTACCAATACTTTTTTTCAACAAATTTTGTTACAAAATGTAACACATACAAAAAAAGCAATAAAATTCAGGATACATTGTAACAAATAGTGATGGAACAGATTTCAGAGTTTGGTATGAGTTACAGTTCCACAATTTCAGGTTTTTCCGTCTAGCAGCACCAAGACACTGGAGACTAAAAGAAGTATCAATAAAATGATTCAGAAATCATATTCATTTCTTAAATCCCATCTTCTCTGTTATAACTCCTCCTCATTTGATCCTTCTCCCAATCTTTAGGGGTTTTGGGGCAATGGCCATTCTAACTTTTTCACATTGGGAAGGGGTGTCAATAATATGAGATGGGGAGTGGAACTAGGTGATGTTCTTGGAGAGGCTGGCCCTTTTGGGTTTCAGGACTTATCTAGCCTAGGAACCATCTGGAGCTTGTTGGCTTCTGGAAAGTAATCTTTGTGCATAAAACTTTTGTATACTCTCAGATAGAGCCCTAAGTGTTCTTTAGGGTTAACAGGAATGATTTTGGTTGAGGTTTGGAAAACTATGGTAATTGGCAATATCTAGCTGAATCTTCATAAAAGTAGCCTCCAGAATAGCCTCTCAACTCTATTTGAGCTCTCTTAGCAATTGATACATTTCTTTGTTACATTTCTTATCCCTCTTTTGGTCAGAAAGGTGTTGTTGACCCCAAGGTGCCAGGGCCAGACTCATCCCCGGGAGTCATACCCCACATTGTCAGGGAGACTTTCGTGACTGAATGTCATATCCCATGTAGGGGAGAGTGTAATGATTTTTCTTGCAGAGTAGTGCTTAGAGAAAGAGGGGCCACATCCTAGCACCAAACAAGGTTTCCTGGATGCAACTCTTAAGCCTTGTTGTAAGTGGTCTTAGCTTCTCCTCTACAGAAATAAATTTAATATGGGCAAGGCTCAAAATCAAGGGCTTGGCCTATTTTCATGGGAGTTTCCATTGGTTGAGAGGGTACTCAGGGTTTCCCAGATGGGAATTGTTCTAGTTTGCAAGCTGCCGGAATGCAATATACCTGAAATGAAAATGGCTTTTTTTCCCCTCCTATTATTTATTTTTATTCCATATGTTCTACTCGTTTGTTGACAAGGTAGAGAAAATGGCTTTTAAAACAGAATTTATTAAGGTGCAAGTTTACAGTTCTAAGTCTGTGAAAGTTTCCAAATTAAGGTAACACTACGGAAATGTCCAGATTAGGTCATCCGGGGAAAGACACCTTGGTTCAAAAAGGCGAATGATGTTCAGGGTTTCTCTCTCAACTGGAACGGCACATGGAGACTGCTAGCTTTCTCTCCAGGAAACTTCAGTGGCTTCCCCAGGACTCTGTCCAATTCTGTTGGCTCTGTCGGTTCTGGTGGCTCTCAAGCTTTTTCCAAAATGATTCCCTCATAAAGGGCTCCAGTAAGCAACCCCACCTTGAATGGGTAGAGATGCATTTCCATGCAAACCATCTGTTCTAGTTCGCAATATACCAGAAACTCAATGGCTTTTAAAAAGGGGAATTAAAAAAGTTTCCAGTTTACAGTTCTAAGGCCGAGAAAATGTTCCATTTAAAACAAGGGAAAGATACCTTGATTCTGGAAGGTCGATGGTGTTCAGCATTTCCCTCTCAGCTGAAGGGCACATGGTGAACATGGTGGTGTCTGCTGGCTTTCTCTCCAGGCTTCTTGCTTTATGGAGCTCCCTGGGAGGCATTCTTCATTTCCAGAAGTCGCTGGCTGGTGGACTCTCTGCTTTGTGTTCTGCAGCATTCTGCTGTGGTTTCTCATAGCTCTTAAAAAGGACTCTCTCCAAAATGCTTCCTCTTTTAAAGGATTAATGGGTGGAGTCACAACTCTATGGAAGTTATCTGATCAAAAGTTACCACCCACAATTGGATGGGTCACATCTCCTTGGGAACAATCAAAATGCTCCCAGCCAGCAATACTGAGTAAGGATTAAAGGACATGGCTTTTCTGGGGTCTACTACAGATTCAAACTGGCACACCATCTAATCAAAAGTTATCACCCACATTTGGGTGAGTCCTATCTCCACGGAAACAATTAAAAAGATACCACCCAGCAATATTTAATGAAGATTAAAGGACATGGCTTTTCTGGAGTACATAACAGATTCAAACTAGCACAGGAATGTTTAATAGTTATTTTTTTTTCCCCTTCGGGTGCTCAAGGGGCTCAAGCAATACTTTTTAATTATTAGTCTGAGATGTATCCAGATAATACATTAAACTATACAGCATTACAAATCCTTGTTACTGTCCTGGACCCCAGGAGTTTGGGGTTTCTTAATGAGCTATCCAGACAGGTTGATTTAGTTTGTGTGTTACAGAAAATTTAGATTCTAGACATAGTAAATTCTCTGCCTTTGGTCTTATACAGTAGATGAAGGTCTAGAGTATCTATCACCTTTCCCCCTGTATTCTGATTTACTTTAATCCCAGCCAGATTGGCTTTTTTTATTATTATTCCTTTTATTTCTTCTGTAGTAGTTTACCCTTACTTGGCAGTATAAGAAAATTATTTTTACAAATTGATAGTACAAATTTAAACCATAAACTCTCCTCTATAAAACACATTGTGATATCTACATTAGTTAATTACCAATGAATGAGTTTTCACCATATTCATGAGAAATAGCTGTGGTTTATATAGAGCAGTAAAATTGTGTCACAATGTTGAGATTGGCAGAATGGATTTGGTAAGTGTAAAGGGCTTGATTTAAGCTTGTTTGAAGATGTTTCTATCTCAAACATCTATCCCTAGAAACAAATTATTTTTTCAGGCACAAATGAATTTGACCTTTCAGGATGAAAAGAAAAATAATGAAGTAGAATTTTTTCTTACAGTTTTACATGCTTCTACAGGTCTGTCAGATTAAAAAAAGAAAAAGAATGGCTTTACCTTTGATTTTCAGATTTTTTTTTTTAAGTTCTGTTGGGTGTTCACAGAAAAAGAGGAACAGACTAATCAAAGATTTACTGAAAAAAAGACATGAAAACAACTCCAAATCTTCTTGTGTGATGTCAAGTAAAACAATTACTCATTTGTGGATTTAGTCATATGTTCAGCAAATATTTCTAAAGCCCTTACTATGTGCCTATAGCAGATAATGTTTGTTCCCTGACCACACCTCCTCAGAACAAACAGTTTACAGCTTCCTACTGCAAGCACTTACAGATCTTGGCTTAAGGACATTCTGTGGTGGTGGGTTTTGTTTTTTAATCTCTAATTGAGGCCTGATCTCTTTTTTGATTGCTTTAACTGTGATTGTATATAGCTATGCTTTCAGGCTGCAGCATTCCATTCTGGGTCTTAGGTTACAGAGCTACTCAAAGTTCCGGGGTAATATTTGCTGATACACATATAGGTCATTGCCTTGGAATCTAGAAATACACCTATAACTTCAGATTAAGTGTGGCTGCAATGAGGGCCTACAATCTAGGCTTCAATTTTCTTATAAGTATTTTCCAAAAGAGACCTTGGCATATTTGTTCTTTTGTTTCTGGCTTATTTTTCGCAACACATTGTCCCAAATGTTAATTCAGTTCATTGTGTGCCTCTCAACATCCTTCCTTCTTGTAGCCACACCATATTCCATCATATAAATGTGTCAAGGTTCACCATTCTGTGTCTCAGTCATTGTACCCTTTGGGCATCATGTATAATGTCCAAAATGAACAAACCACATCTTAAAGTATCCTCACTTGGTTGTACAATCAGCTGCACTCTCAATTTTAGACAATTATCATTGGTCCATAGAGACAAAGACCTAACAAACACAGCCTCATCAAATATCAAATCAAAACTACCCCTTATCTCTTGTTCCTTCCCCCGTCCCAACGTAGTTGCACCTGATAGTACTGTGGTACTGTTGATATTTTCTTGTTAACTATTGGCCATAATGTGCATTTTTAGTTGTTCCCCTGTTTTAGTTTGTTAAGCTGCCAGAGTACAATATATCAGAAATGAATTGGCTTTATAAAGGGAATTTATCACATTACAACCTTATAGTTCTAGGGCCATGAATATGTTTAAACTAAGGCACCAACAAGAGGTTACCTTCACTCAAGAAAGGCTGATGCCATCCAGAACACCTCTGTCAGCTGAGAAAGCACATGGCGATGCCTGCTAGCTTTCTCTTCTCATTTCATAAGGCTTCTCAGAGATGTTTTCCTTCTGTATCTCCAAAGATCTCTGACTGTGGGCTCTATTGCTACTGAAGCTTTTTTCCAAAATTGTTCTCTCTTAAAGAGCTTTAGTAAACAACCCCACCATGAACGGATAGAGATGCATCTCCATGGAAACCAACTAATCAAAAATTACCACCCACAATTAGGTGGGTCACATCTCCATAGAAACAATAAAAAAGATCCCACCCAGCAATATTGAATGAGGATTAAAGAACGTAGCTTTTCTGAGCTACATGAAAGTTTCAAACCAAAACACCCCCTATACCCCTCTCATATTGACTCTTTGTCCAATATCAAAGCTTTGAAAAATTTTGTGCAAGAACTTACTTATAATTGTAGATTTAATCAGTGCAATACATGGCACTATACATCCCCTTTCAATCATAGTCACCTTCAATATGGCAATGTTACTTAAAACCCCACTAATTAGCTACCATTACTTCTATCCTTTCCCTTGCATTTAAGTTCTTTCCCTTGCATTTAAGTTCAACCTCATGGGGTAGCTTCTGTGTACCTCTAGGTCTGCAAAATTCCACAATGGAACCTCTGAGATTACCTTTACCAGACTCATAAAAGAGAAATCATAAAGTATCTTTTCTTTTGTGCCTGACTTATTTCACTCAGCATTATGTCCTCAAGGTTCATCCATGTTGTCACATGCTTTGGAACCCCATTTCATCTTACTGTTGCATAATATTCAATCATATAAATATACCACATTTTGTTTATCCACTCATCTGTTGATAGGCACTTGGATTATTTCCTCCTTTCGGCAATTGTAATGCCGAAATGCTGCTATGAACAGCGGCATGCAAATATCTGTTCATGTCATTGCTTTCAGTTCTGGGTATATACTGAGTATCGGTACTGTTGGGTCATAAGGCAACTGTTTTCCACAGCAATTGCATCATTCTACATTCCCACCAGCAGTGGATAATTGTTCCAATTTATCCACATCCTCTCCAAACATTTGTAGTTTTCTGTTTGTTTAATAGCAGCCATTCTTATAGGTGTGAGGTGATATATTTGATATATCAAATGAATGTGAACATCTCTTCATGTGCTTTTTATCCATTTGTATTTGTGCTTCAGAAGAGTGTCTGTTAATATCCTCTGTTCATTTTATAATTGGGTTTTTTGTTCTTTTGTAGTTGAACTGTACAATTTATTTATGTGCAGATGTGTGGTAGTTAGGTTCAGGTGTCAACTTGTCTAGGTGAAAGTGCCTAGTTCTATTGCTGTGGACATGAGCCAATGCCATGTGAACCTCATCTTCTGCTGATTACATCTGCAGTGGCTAGGAGGTGTGCCTGCTGCAATAAATGATCTTTGATTTAATTGGCTGTGTGCGTAAATGAGAGAGCTCAACGTAGCACAACCCAAGCAGCTCAACATACCTCATCTCAGCACTCGCAGCTCAGCCCAGGCCTTTGGAGATGCAGAAAGGAATCACCCCGGGGAAAGTTGTTGGAACCCAGAGACCTGGAGAGAAGGCCAGCAGAGAGCTCCCTGTGCCTTCCTATGTAAGAAAGAACCTCAGTGGAAAGTTGGCTGCCTTTCCTCTGAAGAACTGTATATTGTAATTAAACAAATCCCCTTTTATTAAAAGCCAACCCATCTCTGGTGTGTTGCATTCCGGCAGCTTTGGCAGACTAAAACAACAGGATATCAAGCCTTTATGTGATATACAGTTTCCAAATATTTTTCTCCCATTGAGTTGGCTGCCTCTTCATCTTTTGAAAAGACAAAGTTCTTTCAGGCACAGCAGCTCTTGATCTTAAGGAGTTCCCATTGATCTATTTTTTTTTTTTTTTTTTTTTTTGCTGCTTGTGCTTTAGGTGTAAAGTTTAAGAAGCCACCTCCTATTACTAGATCTTGAAGATGTTTCTCTGCCTTTCTTTTAGAAGTTTTATGGAACTGGCTGTTACATTTAGGTCTTTAATCCATTTTGAATTAAGGTTAAGGTAGGGGTCCTCTTTCATTCTTTTGGCTATTGATATCCAATTCTCCCATGCCTATTTATTGAAATGACTATTCTCTCCCAATTCAGTGGATTTGGGGGTCTTATTGAAGATCAATTGTCCATAGAATTGGTGGTCTATCTCGGCATTCTTAATTTGGTTCCATTTGTCAGTACTTCTATCTTTTTTCCAGTACCATGCTGTTTGACTACTGTGGCTTTATAGTACGTTTTAAAGTCAGGAAGTGTTAGTCCTCCCACTTCACTCTTTCTTTTTAGGATTTCTTTAGCTATTTGGTATCTCTTTCCTTCCAAATTAATTTGATAACTAATTTTTCTACATCTTCAAAGTAGTTGTTGAGATGGTGCATTGAATCTGTGGATAAATTTGGGTAGAATTGGCATTTAAAGATGTTCTAGTTTGCTAGCTGCCGGAATCCAATATACCAGAAATGGAATGGCTTTTAAAAGGGGCAATTTAATCAGTTGTTAATTTACAGTTCCAAGGCCGAGAAAATGTCCCAATTAAAACAAGTCCATAGACATGTCCAATTTAAGGCATCTGGGGAATGATACCTTGGTTCAAGAAGGACAATGATGTTCAATGTTTCTCTCTCAGCTGGAAGGGCACATGGCGAACATGGTGGTGTTTGCTGGCTTTCACATGGCTCTACCAAAAAGGGATTCTCTCCAAAATGTTTCTTCTTTTAAAGGATTCCAGTAAACAACTCCACCTTCAGTGGGTGGAGACACACCTCCATGGAAATCATCTAATCAAAAGTTACCACCCACTGAGAGCGGGGAGAAATTCAACTTCCCCAAGTTGAATTCTTGATATTCTCACAAGCAGTGTGGACAACCAAAGCTATAGGCTGAGCCCCCAGTCTTGGGGGTTGTTCATATGAAACTTAACCCCACAAAGGATAGGTCAAGTCTGCTTAAAATTTAGGCTTAAGAGTCACCCCCAAGAGAGCCTCTTTTGTTGCTCAGATGTGGCC
>PVIY010050343.1:0-16233 GCA_004026745.1 Myrmecophaga tridactyla
CTGAGTTGCGCTCCCCGGGCAGGGCAGCCCAAGTGTACTCCCACCACAGCCGAAGTGAGCGCCAAGAGAAAGGTGATGCACTGCCCGGCCACAGAGGGCCCTTGGGTGCTGGCTTCCTCCTTGGCTTATTCTGATTCCCCACTAGGCTTTTCTGCAATTTGTGATATTTTTAGTCTGTTTAAAAAAAGTTGCAAAAATCAGTGCAGCGTTCATTCTTAACCAGGGAGAACATCTCTGGGGATGTGGTCACCTCCTCAGGATGGGAAAGGCTTACTCAGCACTGAACTCTAGAAAGAGAGCTGAGGGCCTGCAAGGGCAAGGGACATGCAGAAGGGACGCTGGTGTCACCTGGTGGGGCTGGATCAGCCACGGGGACAAGTCCTGATGTCCCCAGGTGACCCAGAAGGCCCGGTTAGGACTGCCATGCTCAGAGCCGCTTTCTGCTTTGTTTACTAAGAAAAGAAAAGAGCCAGAGGGGAGAGTGAGAGAAAGGGATGGTAAGTGCTAAGACCTGCTAATTACTAAGTTAAAGATGAAACAGGAAGCAAACAAAGGTGATGGGAACACACACATAATGAGAACTGCCTGCAAATCTAAGCGGGAGCACTTTCTGGTGGGTCTTTGTTGGAGCCCATGCCCGACTCCACAGACCAACACCTGTAAGGTCACCCCAGCGTCAGGTAGTACTTTCTCCAGCCAGGGGAGCAAAGGAGAAGCAAAAGGCCACTTTGAGCTAAGAAGCACGATAGGACACAGCAAACAAATTTACCACCCTGTCTACGTGGGACATGACTCCCAGGGGTGTGGATCTTCCTGGCAACGTGGGATGGAAATCCCAGAATGAGCTGAGATTCAGCATCAAGGGATTGAGAAAACCTTCTGGACCAAAAGGGGGAACAGTGAAATGAGACAAAGTGTCAATGGCTGAGAGATTCCAAACAGCCGAGAGGTTATCCTGGAGGTCATTCTTAGGCATTAAATAGATATCACCTTGTTGGTCAAGATGCAGTGGAGAGGCTGGAGGGGACTGCCTGAAAATGCAGAGCTGTGTTCCAGTAGCCATGTTTCTTGATGATGATTGTATAATGATATAGCTTTCACAGTGTGACTGTGTGATTGTGAAAACCTTGTGTCTGATGCTCCTTTTATCTACCCTTGTCAACAGATGAGAGTAACATATGAAATAAAAATAAATAATAGGGGGAACAAATGTTAAAATAGATTTAGTTTGAAATGCTAGTGATCAATGAAAGGGAAGGGTAAGGGGTATGGGATGTAAAATTTTTTTTTGTTTTTATTTTTCTGTTGTCTTTTTATTTCTTTTTCTGAATTGATGCAAATGTTCTGGGAAATGATTGTGATGATGAATATGCAACCATGTGATGATATTGTGAATTGCTGAGTGTACGTGTTGGGAATGTTTGCGTTTCTTTCATGTAATTTTTTTTAATTAATAAAAAATTAAAAAAAAAAAAGCACGATAGGAGAAAATCACCAGGCAAGGGTGCTCAGGTGGGAGGGCACTGCAAGTCCTCGCTGCCAAGGACCCCAGGCTCCAGCAGGCCCACCCACCCCCCTTTCCGCCTTACAGGCATCTATGACACCCTCTCTCTGGCTGAGGAAAAGAGAAGAATAAGGGCCTTCAAGCCCCTTCATGTCTCCCTGGAGGGCTCAGGCTGCGCAGGTGCACCCCCTGCATGGGAGATATCTCTGGCTCCAGAGGACAGAGGCGAGGGGCTGTGAACGGGGCTTCCCTGGGCCATCTGGGCGTGGTGACCGTTGGATACGGGGCAGGTGGCAACAGCCTCCCCAAGGGCATTTTGGCACTATTGTTCAAAGTGTTAATATTCACAGGCAGAGCGGCAGGAATCAGCTTGGGAGGAATGGAATTAGTCCATTAATGTAGTTACTTTTTGCTTATGCCTATTTTCTAAAATCAAGGTCTTATTTGTGTCTTTTTTTTTTTTTTAAATGGCTAAAAAGACTGACTGTTGCGGCTTCGTGTTTAGTAATCTAGCTGCAAAGCATGGCCAAAGGAACGTCTGTGTGGGAATGGCTTTAGGATAATTCCCTGCAGTGGCCCACTGCCAGCAGCTGGACAGCCAAGGGCACGGAGGAAGCCATTTAAAAAGGGCACTTTTCAAAGAAATGCAGCAGTTCAGGAAAACACTCAGGACGTTAAAGAGCAGGATGCACGAGAGGAAGGATGGAATGACCCTGAGTGCATTTCTCGGCTGAACACACACGCGTGTTACATGCTTACAACAACAGAAGTGAGAGCACCGGGACTGCGGGACGGCAGGCAGGAGGTGCTGGTCACTTGGTACTGACCTAAATCTTATAATTTTTTCCAACAAACTGTTTGCTCTACTCAGAAACAAAGGCGGAGTGTTATTACAAAGAAGGAGGGTGTGCTCTGGCCTTGCAGAGGGTATGGGATGAAGCTACGCGTGGGTGCCCCAGTACCATGCTGCGGTCCATTCTGCTGTAGGCCTCACCCGCCCTGGAAGCTCCAGGGAGACCCAGGTAGCTGTAGGGGTTTCTAGCTCCTGGAGGAAAGGTAAGGGGGGGAGGGGCCATGGTGGAGGCGTGCCACCTGACCACAATAAGGTGCATAGGACCCTCTCAAGGACCCACACCCCCTTCCCACCCACGCTCCTCAACTGGAACTTCAAATAATCGGCATATCCCTTCACTCAAACAGGGATCACGGACTGTGGGCCTACCCAGCCTGGGTGCAAGAGGTGAACAAAACCCAAACAGCCCGTGCTTCCTGGAGCTTGGGGTATAGTCGGGAAGGCAACAGATAAGTTAGGATTAGAGGTAAACAAGGGGGTGCTGGGAAGCCATTAAACAAGACTCAGAGAGGGCAAAGGAGCCCACAGGGTGGAGGAAGGCCACTCGGCAGAGGGGACAGCAAGGTGAGGGCCCTAGGGCAGGAAACAACCAGAAGGCCCCTGTGGGTGGGCAAAGTGAGGAGGGTAGGAAGTCTGGGGAGGCGGGTAGGGGCCAGGGTAAACCAGCATATGTGGGGCATGGTCCAACAGCAACACACCTGACCTGTCTGCCCAAGCTCACGCAGGCAGCTGTAGGCTGGACAGGCTATAGTAGCAACACAAGCAGCTGGTGCTTTCTAAAGGTTTCTGGGGTCAGTGCCTGAGACCCCACTGCAGCCCTCACTGGGGGGGCTCTGTCCCCACCCTCATTCACAGGGAGGAACATAGACAGGGTCTCCAGCAGTGAGGAGGGGCTGGGCATGCAGTGCAGGCAACAACACAGTGTGGCCTCTGGGGATCCTGGGGGAGTGGGCTGAGCCCAGGGGCAGGGAGGTGGTAGTGGACACGCTACCATGTGGAGGTGGCAGGTGCTGGGGTAGGGGCTGTCCCTAGCACCCTGGGTGGCCTGGAGGCCTGGTGGCCCAGGTCTTACACATGTGACTTGCGCACGAGCAGCCTGGGCCTCACCTAGGTTGCTGTCGATCTTCTGGTGGTAAGCGCGGAGGTGTGGGTTCTTGGGGTATTCATCGGTGCTCCCAGCTGAGTCGGCCCTTCCAGTGACAGAGTCTGGAGTGAAAAGGAAACACCGGGAGAAATGTTAGCTGATGGCTCTTCCAGCACCGCTTCACATAAGTCATATTAATCTGGGAAATGGGTGGAAGAAGTGAGGGTGTGTGTCCTGAGGCCCCCCGGTGAGGGCGGTGGGGAGATAAAGCACCTGGGTGAAGTGCACTTGGGAGGTGGGGAGGCTGGCTGGCCCTGCCGGAGGCAGCTTGTGGGCCAGGCAAGGAAAGTCGGCCCAGGGGGTGAGTTGGAGCCCCGGCGTCTCCCTCCCCAGAGGGTGGACGGGCAGACCCTTGTCCCCAAGCTCTGGGGACCACACAAAGAACGAACCCTAATGGGTCAGAGATAATAGTACAATTATATGATCACAATAGTGTAACTGTAATATTGTTTCCACTGTAACCAAGGTCCCACACTAACGCAAAACGTTAATAACAGGGAAAACTGTGCGAGGATACATGGGAATTTAAGCTTTCTACATGATTTTTCTGTAGACCTACAAGTGCTCTAAAAACCATACACACAAAAGAAACCCCTAAATATAAAAAACTCTGCCTACAGGGGTTTGGTGGACAAACAAGGTTTAAAACTGAAACTGTTACTAAAATGGGATTTTGGAGTGATTTTTTTTAAAACAGTACTTCTGTAAAGACAACAACAAAATTCTGGTAAAAGCATGTTTGCCCCACTAAATAATCTTCCTTAGTTTCAGTTTTAAATGCACAGAGAATAGCCCTTTCTGGAATCACAGCTCACATCTGGGGCAACGGCTCTTTCTAGATGGGGCAATGCCTCAAGAACCGAGCCAGCACGTTCACACTGCACACGGCCTCACTTTGGGGCTCTTATGTTATTATGTACTCCACAAGTCAAGACGCCCTTTAATTTCCTATAGCTTTTTTTTCAAGCTACAAGACTCCTGGTCCATGTCCACCTCAGCCTCTCTCCCTTCCTCTTGTAGTTCCTGCCTGTCCAACCCACACTATGTCTACCTTGCCTTGTGACCCAGCTCTACCCCTGCCAGGTCTCTCACTGGCTGTATCCCTCGGGACAGTGGTGATCCTGGCTCTCTAAGGGGCACTGTAAGCACATGGTCTCCAGCCCCCTTCCCACACAGGTGGCAGAAGCAGCCAGAGTCCCCAAGTCTTTCCCGGCTAAGGATGTTTCTGGGCAACCACCTGACATTGTTGGGTTGATTTACACAAGGCACAGTGTATCTGCATGCCCTGGTGTGCGCTGCTGCTTCCCTGCCCGCCCAGTCTCAGGGGTTTTATTAGTTTCTTGCTGCTGTGGCAACAAATGACCCCAAACTCAGAGGCTTCAAACAGCACACGTTTATTCTCTTTTAGTTCTAGGGTCAGCCTGACATGGGCCCACGGGGCTGCTCTCATCCTGAGGCTCTGGGGAGGGTCTGTAGCCCTGTCTCCTTCGCTTCTAGAGGCTGCTGTGTTCCCTGGCTCCTGGCCCCCTTTCCCGTTTTCAAAGCTGATAGTGCAGCATCTGCAAATCTAACTCTGGTTTGTCTCTTCTCACTCTCTCTCCTATTCATAAAGGACCTATATGGTTACATTGGGCCAGATGTGTAATGCCGAGTGAACGTACCGCGCCAAAGTCAGCTGATCAGCACCCTCAGCTCCCCCTGGGATCTCAATTCCCACCCTGTCATGTAATCGAATGGATTCAGGGCTCTGGGAGTAGGGCGGGGACACCTTGCGGACCCTTATTCTGCCCTGCTACAGTCTTCCTGCAGCTGACTCTTCACTACCCGCGAGCTTGGGGACACAGAGGACAGGAACCCATGGCGGGCAGGCTCATTGTGGGTCGTAGGTCCCTGCTTCCTTATTCCACCCTCCCTGGAGAGGGCAGGATGTGCCCCACCCTAAAGAACACCCAGTCCTTCACCCAGCACGAGTGGCGACTGCAGCTGCAGCCCTGACCATGGCTGCGGAGAGGCCCCCCTGCTCCTGCCCCCCAGCACCCTAGGAAGGTGTGAGCACAGGCCCCACTAACCTGAGCTTTCCAGCTTTCTGAGGTTGGGGTGGCTGGCCTGGTACTTAGACTCCTGTTCTTTACTTATAGTTATGGCTTCTTTCAACCTGTGGATAAATGAGAAATAAGAACTGTGAAAGGGAAAACACCTCCAGTAGTGCTCTCGGTCTTTTCCAGCAATGCCTCTGTGCAGACAATCAAACGCCATCTCTGTGCTAAGCTACTTCCTAGCAAGGCCATGGTTCACCAGTGCCTCGTGGGACCACGGTGAGCTCTTGAGGGCATCCATGTGAGAAGCTCAGTGCTGGACTGGGTGGCCCCTTCTCACGATAACAGGCAGAAGAAAAGCATATGACGTGAACAACCAAAGGGGTACTTTAGACTGGGGGTCAGCAAACAATGGCCCATGAGTCAAATTGTTTTTTGTGCGGCCAGTGTGAAGACAGACACTTACTAATGACTGTCTGCAACTGACTGGATCAAAGGGAACATCAATTTTGAACTTCCAATTGAGACGAACTATTATCTCCCCCTAAAAAGAATTCCATTCTTCTTCTTAGTAGATCTGTTTTTAAAAAAACTGTTATCATTATATTTTGAATTTTGCCATGAAAACTCAGTTTGTGGAAACCTGTTTTCTTTCCCATTATATAAGTACCTACTTAATATCTTTGTCACAACTCTGTGAGACAGGTAGATATTATTATCCCAACTTCACGGGTCTGGAAACTGAGGTGACTTGCCCCAGGTGATCTTGTGAATGAGTGGAGCTGACAGAGCCAGCACTCAGTCACCAGGTGCCATGTGCTGTCTCTTGACTACAACCCTTTGGGAATGAGATAGAAAAAAACAGTCAGATGGAAGATGGGATGCAGGACTTGAACGACAGGGGTGGCCTTAGCAAGGCTCAGAGGGCTGACAGTAGCAGCTGTGACTGCAACTCTCACTTGTAGGCCGCCCCAGCACTGATAGCTCCGAGCAGAGCAGGCTTGGTCACTTTCCCCCCAAATGCTCCTCCAGCTCTTCTCATGTGGCAGGCAATTCTATTCCTTGGGATTTTTAGTGCTGCAGCCACAAACTCCTGCAAGAGGTAAACCCCAAAGCCACTAAGTACAACTTAATGGTTTATTTCCTCACCCGTGAACTAACCCACTGCCTAGTACCAGTTCAGTAGTTCAACACCTTTCATTTGGCCTTGAATGGCAACTGGTCGGCTTCCCCCTCCTATTGAACCCCCTTCCCCTCAGCACCTCAGAGATGCCAACTCACTTGTGCTCTACCAGAAGCCCCCAGCATTTTCCCTCAGTGATGCTTATCATTATCTCTCTCCCTGGTACTACTCTAGGACCAACAACTCTGTGTTTCCGAAGAGGATAATCTTAGAGGATTTCTTCTCCCTGTGGGTAGGAGGGCCTTATATCTCAACCACTGGAAAGGGACTGAAATTTACTTGTTACCAGCTGGCCTGAAAAAATCTTAGAATTGCAATTGCTTGACTCAGGTACCACTACTATGTTAAAATATTAATATAGATGTGCTGGTTTGAAACTGTTGTGTACCCCAGAAAAACCCTGTTCTTTAATCATGATTCAGTATTATTGGGTGGGATCTTTTTGATGAAGTGATTTCCAAGGAGATATGACCCACCCAATTGTGAGCGAGATCTTTCCATTAGGTGGTTTCTATGGAAATGTGTCTCCACCCATTCAAGGTGGGTTCGCTTACTGGAGTCCTTAAAAAGGAATCATTTTGAAAAAAAGCTTCAGAGCCAACAAAAGTCACAGAGCCAAGACGAGACCAGATATTTAGAGATGCAGAAAGAAAATGCCTCGGGGGAAGCTGTTTGAAATCAAAAGCCGTAAGATCAGCAGATGCCAGCCAAGTGCCTTCCCAGCTAACAGAGGTGTTTTGGATGCACTGGCCTTCCTTGAGTCAAGGTATCATTCCCTGGATGTCCTAGTTTGGACATTTTTAAGACCTTAGAACTGTAAACTTGTAACTTACTAAATTCCCTTTATAAAAGCCAAAAAAAAAACCCTTTGCTCTGCTCCCCCCCCCCCCCCATTACATTTACTATTGGTCCCTTACGGAAGTTTGATGACCCACGTTGTAGAGAAAGGGCCTTCTACCAGCAACTGGCCCTGCATTGAGCCCCCACAGGCCTGGCTGCTGCTTCTTCCTGACTGCAGAACCCTCACTGACTGGCAGCACGCTCCACCCTTTCTGACAGCTCAGTAGGCCAGAAACCCAGCCCCTCCTTTCCATTCCTTCTGGCTTGCCTCCTTTTACCCTTAGGTGGATCTCGGCTGTCGCTGAAGTAGCCCCTGCCTTGGTGAGCCATACTCTACCCAGTTGCCAGGCACCTTTCTAAAACAGCTGGACAGGCAACTCTCCAAGCTGCTCTCTCAGAGCAAGTTCAGACTCCTTTGGGCAATGGCTCTGCATGCATAGCAGAGCCATGACACATTCAACGATTCGATGCTTGTGGATTTCAAAGCTCATAAGCAGCCACTAAAAGTCTAGAACATGTAGCTGACTTCTCCAGCCTGACGGTGAACTGGGGGCTGCCAGGCTCGGTGAAAGAGGGAGGTGCCTGGCCCCTGAGTTTGCCTGGTGAGGCCATGGCCTACATGTCTCAAAGCTGACTTTGTGCCTAAGACAGTGATGGTCCTTGGTCAGAAATCAAACCCTGCACAGGTGAGAGAATTTCAACTTGAGAGGTGATATGAACAGACCCCCAAGTGCTTTAAACAGAAACAAGACAGAACGGTTTATGCAGATGTGTAAGAATAAAAACAGCCTACCAAGAGATAAATATAACTGCAGAGAATGCCAAAAGGGTTTGTGTGATAGACATGCATGATTCAACAGGAGTCTGATCAGGAGAAACTTGTTTCAAAAGCCTTACAAACCACAGTATTCCTGTACTTGGGGGTTTGTTAAGGGTTTGGACAGGACCATGGAGTTTTTAGTCAGCATCCGCTGCGTTTTATAACAGTAATTAAATTTTATGATGATTTTTGAAAATTTAGGGATTTAGGTGACCACAGGCCAGTCCTGTCTTCCTTCTGTGCCAAGTCTGCTGACCACACCCGAGCTGAATGTGTCTACATCTAACCCCCTTTGTCAACTGGGGGCTCCCATTCAACCTCACAAGAAGGTCTCCCAGGTTGCCTTTCTCGATCCCCAGGATCCCCCTCCTCCGGGCCTCCCCCACATCTGCGCTGATATGTTCCCCACCCCTTCGGCCAGACCCTGCAGTCCTGCGGCTTTCACCATGGCACAGGCCCACAGCACGGAAGCTCAGGAGGGGCTGTGCAGCGCTCCAACAGTTGCCGCAGATGAACTAGTGTGGGTGGCTTCATTTGAAACGGCCTTGCTTTTCAGCATTTACTAAGCGATGGGGTAAAAGCTACAGCTCAGAATGGAATGGTATTCTTCCAGGAGAAGGAATGAAGTTCTGAGACATGCTGCCTACACGGAAACGTTAGGCTCACTGGAACAGGCGAGACATGGGGGAAACAATACTGTATGATGTCACCTAAGAAGTCTGGAAATAGCAAATCCACAGAGGCAGAAAGCAGATTAGAGGTCACTAGGGGAAGGGGGAATGGGGAGTATATGCTGGGTGGATATGGAGTGTGTGTAAATAAAATTAAAAAAGAACTCTACACCTGTCTGGGGCTAGACTATGGGCAGAAGGCCAGGCAGGGAATGCGACTTGGAGTACAATGAAGCCCACCTTGCTGAAATAACTTCCCTACTGGGAAGACTTTGTTGGGAAGGCTTCGAGTTTTTGAGCACATTCCAAAAAAAAGTGAATTGCCCTTAGAGCCACAGGACTTAAAGGCTAACTGGCAGTGGTCGGGGTTGTGGGGGTCTCCTGCAGTCCCATAAAAAAGCCTTTGGGAAGACACACACAGGATGCAGAAGAGCCAACCACGAACTTCCCAGTTCCCTCCTTTTCCAAAAGTACATGCTCTGCTCCTGTGCTGTTGCAGAGGACAGAAGCCTTAGTCCATAGCAAATGAACCCTTCAGCTCCTCCTAAGGTCATTAAAACAAGCCAAAAATGAGGACACAAAACTTCTTTCTGATATGTACGCTGGAGAAGACCCACAACACTCCAGATGGGAGAAAAAAGTGAAAGACATTTGAAATTAGGGCCAAGCTGGAAAATCTGAGATGTATGGTGATTATGGCTAAGCCGAAAAAGCACCCCCCCCCCCCCCCCGCCGACTCCGGCCAAACCTCAAAACCTCCTAACCTTGGGTGGTGTAGTCACGGGAAGCAGACTCTCTGGTCACCCGCCAAGTACCTGTTCCATTCTGGCAGTTTCCTCCACAGTCCCAATGACCTCACCTGCCTGCTCTCCTCCTACCACTGGTTCTCTTACTTACACTCATCTCTCCCCAGGCCCACTTTGAGCTGCAACTAGTTCTCCAATTTCCTACCTTCTGCACCCTATGACTCGATGTGCGTGTTGCATACACAGGTGGGTACACAGGTTAACATTCATTGGCTGGCTTCTTAAGATCTGTGTACTGTACTAAACACTGATTATGCATTTTAAAAATAGTTCTATATTCCAGAATTGAGACAGAGAGGAAAGGAAAGAGTTGGTTACAAACCTGTGTAATAACATTTTTTTTTTTTTTAACATGGGCAGGCACCGGGAATCGAACCCGGGTTCTCTGGCATGGCAGGCAAGCATTCTTACCTGCTGAGCCACCGTGGCCCGCCTTGTAATAACATTTTGACAAACATTCTTCTCGGGTAAAAATGGAAGAAGCAGGGTGTGCAAGGGTAGTTCAGTGGTAGAATTCTTGTCTGCCATGTGGGAGACCTGGGTTCAATTCCCGGTCCATGCACTTGCCTCCCCTCCAAAATTCAACAAACGGTACTGCAATAATGGGATAGTCACATGGAAAAAGAATGAAATGTGGCCCCCCTCCCACCATATGGCATACAAAAAATAAAAAAATGGAAGGAGTTTACAAGACCAAATGAATATTATGACTACAACTATGAAAAAATGTAACGAGGACCCACTCAACTATGGCCCACTGATTTCTGATAAGGGTGCTAAGTCCACTCAGTGGGAAAAGAATCGTCTCTTCAACAAATGTGCTGGGGCAACTGGAAATCCACATGCAAAAGAATGATAGTAGTCAGCTATGTCACACTATATACAAAAAACTAACTCAAAGTGAATGAATGACCTAAATTTAAGAGCTAAAACCGTAACATTTATAGAAGGAAATAGGGGGGGAAATCTTTAGGACCTTGCATTTTGCAACGGAGTCTCAGACTTTACACCAAAGCAACAAAAACAGAAAAAGATAATTTTATCAAAATTAAAAAATTTTGTTCTTCAAAGGACACTATCAAGAAAGTAAAAAGATAACTTACAGAATGAGAGAAAATATTCAGAAATCATACATCGGATAAAGACCTAACACCCAGAATATATAAAGAACGCCTACAACTCAACGACAAAAGACAAATGATCCAATTTAAAAATAGGCAAAAGATCCGAATATACATTTCTCCAAAGAAGATAGACAAATGGCTAATAAGCACATGAAAAGATGCTCAACATCATGAGCCATTAGGGAAACGCAAATCAAAATCAGATAAGCTTCACATCCACTAGGATGGCTATTATTAAAAAAGAAAAGAAAAGAAGGGAAGTGTTGGCAAGGTTGAGAAGAAATAGGAACCCTTGTGTCTGGCTGCTGGGGAAAATAATATGGTGTTTCCTTAGAAAGTTAAATATACAATTACCATATGACCCAGCAATTCTATTTCTGGGTATATACCCCAAAGAATTGAAGACAGGAACTCAAATATTTGTATGCCAATGTTCTAGTAGCATTATTCACAATAGCCAAAAGATAGAAGCAACCTAAGTGCCCATGAGCAGACAAACAAAATATGGTACATACACAGAGGGAGAATTACTCAGCCGTAGAAAAGGAGGGAGAGGTGCTGATGGGTGCTATGACATGGATGCACCTTGAAGACATCATGTTGAGTGAGAGCGGCTAGACACAAGAGGACAAATATTGTATGATTTCACTTATAAAAATGCCTAGAATAAGTAAATTCATAGAGACAGAAAGTCGACTGGAGGTTGCCAGGTGCTGGGAGGCTGGGGAATGGGAAGTTATTGTTTAATGGATAGTTTCTGTTCAGAGTGATGGAAAAGTTTTGCTAACGGATGTTGATAAT
Organism: Myrmecophaga tridactyla; assembly: GCA_004026745.1. Classification (NCBI taxonomy): domain Eukaryota; kingdom Metazoa; phylum Chordata; class Mammalia; order Pilosa; family Myrmecophagidae; genus Myrmecophaga; species Myrmecophaga tridactyla. The sequence continues at coordinate 11,783 of PVIY010050343.1, forward strand.
TGTAGCACAAAACTGTGAATGTAATTAATGCCACTGAACTGTACCCCTAAAAATAGTTAAATTGGGAAATTTTGTGTTATATATACTTTACCCCAATAAAAATTAAACAAGAAAATGCCTATGGCCATTTAAAACATAAATCTGATGTAAGTTTTCCAGAAATTGTTCATTAAATGTTTTGGAGTGTATAAACAAATAAGAAAAGAAAGGCAGGAAAAAACCTAAAATCTTAGGTATTTTTAAGGAAAGTATAGATTTCCTGTAATATGGCCAAATTACTGTTATTTCTTTTTTTTTTTTTTGAGGGAGGGGGTCATATTATTTTTTATTAAAAACAGAAAACAAAACCAGACATGATGATCTCAGATATCAGAAGGAATGATTTGTTTGAGCAGAAATGCAATTCTTTTTATCTTTTTCTTGGTGTTGGCCGAAATCTCACGTACAACTGCATTATGTCTCTCGGCAATGTTTTTCGAGGAAAATAATCTCTAATCTTAAAGTTAAAATAAATGGGAAAATTGGATTAGATATGGAAAAGTCAGACATAAACTCTTTTTTGGGCAAAAATTATGTGAAGTGGGTCCTGTCTGTATCAACTAAGCTTCCTAAGCTAAACCTACTCTTTTTTAAAATCCCGTAGTAGCAAAATATCCGTTAAAATGAGATGATCCTTTTTACACTGCGATGAGGAACAAGGTGGTGAGAAGAGAGTGCATGCTGCCTTGTCTGTTCCCATCTGAAGAGGGTTTCTAACAGAATTAATAAACACTGCCAACAGAATGATACCTTCTTAGCGATGCCTTATCCACTATGCCATTTGGGGATCTTAAAATAAGTACAAGTTATTTTCATTCCCAGAAAAAAAGCAAGGGTTCCATTTTTAAAATAAAGAGGAAAAAAAATTCCAAAAACATTCCAAGGGGCACAGTAACTGGAGCAGAAATTTACTGGAGTCCCAATTTGTGCAGAACTTACGGACCGGACTTCAATGAGATCACGAGTGCTGGAAAAAGGCCTCTCGTTTCAAAAAGGCTGAGGCCTTCTCTAAATAGCTTTGGGGCCCTAGGATGGGTCCCTTTAAGGGCCTGGCTACGGCCTGACACCCTGCTACCAGCCTGCCGGCCGCACTTCTGAGAACAGCTCACCTGCTGCTGGGCTGGGGGAGGGAGCCATTCTGTTCCGTCCGAGTCTCCACTGGTTTGGATTTGAAGTAATTGACAAGCCCCCCAAACACACTCTTAATGCTGCTGATGTGCCTCTGGCTGGTCTTTAAGTCCTGCTCCATCTTGTCCACCATCTTCTCCGTGCGTTCTAAGACTCCCCGCTGACGGACGAGTTCCTGGGAAGATGAGAGGGGGCAGTGTGAGGCCTTTCTGATATTCCCTCCCTATGCCAGAGGATCCTGCCCAGAGGGCATTTCAGCAACCTGCATGGAGCACACCCGGGAATGGGTGCTGCCTTCTGTGAGGGACACACACTCACTTTCAGACAACACACTCCTTTGTCTCCCCTCCCTGCCCTACACCTCTCCTTGCTCTCGAGTCCCTTCTGCCTCTTGCCCATGAGATGGCTCTCAAGACCATGTGAAAATGGACCAGAACATGCCTGCAGGGGCCAAGGTCCAAGGCCTGGACTGACAGCAGTCTCCCTCCCTCCCCTACTCTTGGCAGCCCTTTCGGGCTTTCATCAGCACTGCTCTGTTCATGTCCTCTCCTGCTCAGACGTGGGCACTCCCACTGGGCCCCCTGGGTCTGGTCACACCTTCAAGCTCCTATTCAATCTCTGTGGGCTCGGTTCTGGTGGCCCTTCTGGGCCCTGGGTGCCTGGTTCCAGGTATGTCCCTAGCTTCATCATTAGAACACTGGTCTCGGGGCTGAAATTTGTACCAAGGATGACCCTGCCACAGGGCCTTTGCATGTGCTTTTGCTGCCTGTAATGCTACTTGTCTAGAAGTCTTCATGGCTCACTCCTTTATTTCATTCAAGTCTCTGCTCAGAGGCCATTTCATCAGAGAAGCCTTCTCTCAGCACCCTCCTGAAAGCAGAACCCCACCTTCTGACATCCTTTTCCGTCTCTCCACCTGCCTTGGCTCTCTTTATGGAATATAAGCTCCACAAGGGCAGGGACTGCTGTGCCTTCAGTGCCCAGCTAAGGGCAGCTGCACATTTGGACAGTCACAGGGCCAGCCAGGGCCTTAGCCCTCGTGAGCTAGTGGCTCTGGGTGTTGCTTTAGCTCACCACCACAACTACACCCATGCTTTCATCTTTACAGGCTTGCTTGTGCCCTGACTTCAGGACTTATCTACAGCCACCCAAGCCACATGCTCTCTCCAGATCCACCTCTCCAACTGGAAGGTTCTCAGGTCTTTCATCCTACTCCATGAGGCAGCCTCTGCCCTCTACTGACTTCCCCTGTAGCTTCTGTTCTCTATCTCCCTGAGGCTCAGCACTTAACATTTAACTACAAAAGTCATCTTCAGAAGGGTTCTCTCTCGAGATGAAGACAAAACAATACAAAAACAAAGTTATGAACAAGATGTAAACAAGCACTTTGGAAACCTGAAGGATAAAAATGAAACTATTGTTAGGGCCCCCTGCAGGTACAGAGGTATAAGTGAAAGGCTTTCCAGGGGATCAACGGGCATTCAGGAACCCAACATGTCACTGACGGTTAAAAAAAAAAATACACTACGCAGTTATCCCTTCCACATCGCAACTTTCCTGATGGCGGTTTTGATATATCATGTGTTGGTATAAGAAATTAAATGGGAATTTTGGGGGTTGTTTTGTGGAAGCCACAGACAACACACAAAGGCTAGAAATGTGGGGATGACAACTGCAAGGCATTTGCATAAACCACGAGATCTGTGTCTCTTACAAAAAGTGCAACGTTGACTTCCGGGCCAAAATGGCGGCTTAACAATGTGCGCGTTTTAGTTCGTCCTCCAGAACAACTACTAAATAACCAGAAACAGTACAGAACAGCTCCTGGGGCCACGTCAATGACCGGACACACAGTGTACCCCAGTCTGGACCAGCTGGACCAGCTGTGGTGGCCGGCGCCCCTCCCCCACAGGCTGCTTCCCAGAGGGGAAAGGAAAGGACTTTACCAGCAGCAGGGACTGGGCACAATCAAACGCCAATTGTGGAACTAATTAACAAATTCTGACTACTAAAATTAGGCCCCCAGCTCAGGTGAACCCGGTTAAAGCGGAGGTCGCTCATTTTAGCCCCAGCACCAAGGGGGCAGGACTGACGGAAAAAGGAAAAAAATAGAAGGAAACAGAGGTTTTTTTGTGGCTGTGTTTCCACAAAGGCTTGACTGCCTTTGGATACAGCGGCAGGGCTCCTCAGGCTGCAACTGCCCCAGGCATAGGCAGAAACAAGCTTGTTTGAGGGCTTGTCTGGAGCCTGTGCCTTCCCCAGGAGAGGGGTGAAGCCCCACCTAGGTGGAATCCCTCCATCAAGGAATTCAGACACCAGGGCTTGGTAATTTGAAGCCATTAAAACCAGCCTACAACCACTCCTCTGTCTCCACCATGCCCCCAGCAGGGAGAGTCTGCCGAAGTTAAAGGTACCGCATCATCTTATGCTGGTGGGACCTGCAGGCAGACAAGCGCCACATACTGGGCAGGATAAGAAAAACAGAGTCGAGACTTCACAGGGAGGTCTTTTAACCTGCTGGGTCTCACCCTCAGGGAAAACCAATGCAGGTGACTCCTTCCTCCTGATAGGAGGCCAGTTTGGTCTGGGAAAATCCGGCTGGGGTCTATAATATCTAAGTAGACCCTCCTAAAGGTGTGTGTGGGGGAAAGGCACGACACAAGCAGGGCAAGAAACAAGAAAACAAGAACTGAAAAATTCTCCTCTGTTAAACAAAACCTAAGCTAGAGGTACAGATAAAGCTGAACTGAATGTCAAAGAACAGAGAGACAACAAATTCATCCAGCAAGAAAACCCTAGGTAAAAGAAGTGAAAGCAATCTCCAGAATAAACTAATTAAGGTAATTAAATGCCTAGACGCCAGCAAAAAATAACAAATCACACTAGGAAAACTGAAGATATGGTCCAGTCAAAGGAACAAACCAACAATTCAAATGAGATACAGGAGCTGAAACAATTAATTCAGAATATACGAACAGACATGAAAAACCTCATCAAAAACCAAATCAATGAATTGAGGGAGGATATAAAGAAGGCAAGGAATGAACAAAAAGAAGAAATCGAAAGTCTGAAAAAACAAATCACAGAACTTATGGGAATGAAAGGCAAGGTAGAAGAGATGAAAAAAAACAATGGAAACCTACAATGGTAGATTTCAAGAGACAGAGGTTAGGATTAGTGAACTGGAGGATGGAACATCTGAAATCCGACAAGAAAAAGAAAATATAGGGAAAAAAATGGGAAAATGTGAGCAGGGACTCAGGGAGCTGAAAGACAATATGAAA
>PVIY010050344.1:0-16243 GCA_004026745.1 Myrmecophaga tridactyla
ACAACCAGACAGAAGATCAAGAGGAAATAGAGAAGTTAAATAACATGATAAATGAATTAGACCTAACAGACATATATAGGTCATTGCACCCCAAAGCACAAGGATATGCATTTTTCTCTAGTGCTCTTGGAACAGTCTCCAGGATAGATCATATGCTGGGGCACAAAACAGGTCTCTATAAATTTAAAAATGTTGATATTCAAAGCACTTTCTCTGATCACAGTGGGATGAAGCTGGATCTCAATAACCGCCAAAGAATGAGAACATTCACAAATATATGGAGATTGAGTAACACACTCTTAAACAACCAGTGGGTCAAAGAAGAAATGTCTAGAGAAATCAGCAGCTATCTGGAGATGAATGAAAATGAGAATACAACTTATCAGAACTTATGGGATATGGCAAAGGCTGTGCTGAGAGGGAAATTTATTGCCTTAAATGCCTACATTAAAAAACAAGAAAGAGCAAAAATCGAGGACTTAACAGCAAACCTGGAGGAACTTGAGAAAGAGCAGGAAACTAACCCCAAAGCAAATAGGAGAAGAGAAATAACAAAGATTTAAGCAGAGAAAATTAATGGGAGAACAAAAGAATAATAGAAAGAATCAATAAACCAAAAGTTGGTTCTTTGAGAAAATCAATAAAATTGCTGGGTCACTAGCAAGACTGACAAAGAAAAAAAGAAAGAGTATGGAAATAAACAAAATCAGAAATGAAAAGGGGTGTGTTACCACAGACCCTGAAGAAATAAAAGAAATAATAAGAGGATGCTATGAACAACTATATGCCAACAAACTAGACAACTTAGATGAAATGGACAAATTCCTGGAGACACACAAAAAAGCTACACTGACCCGAATAAATAGAAGACCTCAACAAACCAATCACAAGTAAAGAGATTCAATCAGTCATCAAAAATCTTCCTACAAAGAAAAGTCCAGGGTCAGATGGCATCACAGGGGAATTTTATCAAATGTTCCAGAAAGAGCTAACACCAATCCTACTCAAACTTTTCCAAGAAATTGAGGAAAAAGGAGCTTTACCTAATTCATTTTATGAAACTATATCATTTTAATACCAAAACTGGGTAAAGATGCTATAAGAAAGGAAAACTACAGGCCAATCTTCCTAATGAACATAGATACAAAAATTCTCAATAAAATATTAGCAAATCGAATCCAACAACACATTAAAAGAATTATACACCATGACCAAATGGGGTTTATACCAGGAATGCAAGGAAGGTTCAACACAAGAAAACCAATTAACATAACACAGCACATTAACAAATCAAAAGGGAAAAATCACATGATTATCTCGATTGATGCTGAAAAGCATTCAACAAAATTCAGCATCCTTTTCTCATAAAAACCACTCCAAAAGATAGGAATCAAAGGTAATTGCCTCAATATGATAAAGAAAATATATGAAAAACCTATAGCCAGCATCATACTCAATGGAGAGAGAGTGAAAGCCTTCCCCCTAAGATCAAATACAAGACAAGGAAGTCCACTGTCACCACTACTATTCAACATTGTGCTAGAGTTCTAGCTAGAGCAATCAGGCAGGACAGAGAAATAAAAGGCATCCAAATTGGAAAGGAAGAATTAAAACTCTCATTATTTGCAGATGATATGATACTATACTTTGAAGCTCCTGAGAAATCTATGGCAAAGTTACTTCAGCAAGGTGGAAGGATATAAAATTAATGTTCAAAAATCAGTAACATTTCTATACACTAGTAATGGCCTAGCTCTTTTGAAGAGTCAGTTAAGGAAAACATTGCATTCAAAATAGCAACAAAAGAATCAAATACTTAAGCATGAACTTAACTAGGGACATAAAGGACTTGTACACAGAACACTATATACCATTGCTAAAAGAAATCAAAGGAGTTTTAAATAGGTGGAAAGATATTCTCTGCTCATGGATAGAAAGGCTAAATATAGTTAAGATGTCAATTCTCCCAACTTGGTCTACACATTCAACTCAGTATCATTCAAAATTCCAACACCTATTTTGAAGATTTGGAAAAGCTACCAAATTGATCTGGAAGGGAAAGAGACCCTGAATAACTAAAAGCCTCCTAAAAGAGAAGAACGAAGTGGGAGGATTAACACTCCCTGACTTTAAAACCACAGTGGCCAAAACAGCACAGTGGTCAAAACAGCATAGTACTGGCACAAAGATAGAAGCATTGACCAATGGAATTGAATTGAGAGTGCAGAAATAGTCCACCAAATCTATGGTCAACTGATTTTTGACAAGGCCCCCAAATCCACTGAACTGGGACAAAATAGTCTTTTCAATAATTGGGCATGGAAGAACGAGATATCAATAGCCAAGAGAATGAAAGAGGACCCCGATCTTGCACCCTACACAAAAATTAACTCAAAGTGGATCAAACACCTAAATATAAGAACTAGCACCATAAAGCTTCTGGAAGAAAATGTAGGGAAACATCTTCAAGAACTATTGGAAGTAGCTTCCTAAACTTTACACCTAAAGCACAAGCAACAAAAGAAGAAATAGATAAATGGGAACTTCTCAAAATCAAATGCTTCTGCACCTCAAAAGACTTTGTCAAAAAGGTGAAGAGGCAGCTAACTCAATGGGAGAAAATATTTTTGAAATCACATATCAGACAAAAGTTTGATTTCCTGTATATACAAAGAAATCATACAACTCAACAACAAAAGAACAAACGATCCAATTATAAAATGGGCTAAAGATATGAATAGGTATTTTTCTAAAGAGCAAATACAGATGGCTCAAAAGCACATGAAAAATGCTCATTTTCATTGGCTATAAGGGAAATGCAGATCAAGACTACAATGAGATTCCACCTCACACCTATAAGAATGGCTGCTAGTAAACAATTAGGAAACTACAAATGTTGGAGAGGATGTGGAGAAACTAGGACACTTATGCACTGCTGGTGGGAATGTATAATGGTGCAGCCACTATGGAAGACAGTTCCTTAGGAAACTAAATATCAAGCTGCCCTATGACCCAGCAATAGCACCACTTGGTATATACCCAGAAGAGCTGAAAGCAATGACACAGACATTTGCACACCAATATTCATAGCAGCATTATTCACAATTGCTAAAAGATGGAAACAAACCAAATGCTCATCAACAGATGAGTGGATCAACAAAATGTGGTATATACATATGATGAAATATTATGCAGCAGCAAGACAAAATGACATCCTGAAGCACATGACAAGATGGATGAGGCTTGAGGACATAATGCTGAGTGAAATTAGCCAGACATAAAAGGACAGATACTGTATGATTCCACTTTTGTGACCACCATAAAGATACAATGAGAGACTTATAATACAGAATACAGGGGACTTAGAGATACATAGAAGCTAGAGATTCATGAACCATTAGCTAATAAGGTTGAACTCCAATGTAAGGGAATAGATAGGAGCCAAGGTGATTCTCTAGTGGGTCTAGAAGTAATATTACCATATTGAAGATGAACAAGATTGAAAGAGTTTCTATACAACTACTTGTTCCACTAACTTACACTAGAAATATGAATGAGTTCTTATAAGAATTACTTCAAAGATATGATTCTTGTATAAAGAATGTTTAATTCCAGGGTATATGGGGAAAACTGCTATTGCATGCTGTGACCTATGTTCAAAAGGAAATCATCAGCACTACCACAGCAACAACAGAGGTAAATAATGGGGGGAGGGACAAGAGCTAAGAGGAGGTTTAGATCTCTTATTTGGTGAGGGTGTGTTTATTGGTTTTCTGTCTATTGTGAACAATGAAATGATCTAAAATTGAGAATATTGATGGACTGTGGACTTTGGGCCCTCTACATGATGGGCTCAATGAATGCAGGTGGCTGAAGGATGCTCTCACAGAGAAGTAGAATGGCAAACAATGGTGTATACTTATGAACGAAGGCTGTGCTACTACAAAAAGGAACAATGTTGTGAGACATGCAATGATGTGAATGAACATGTGGAACATTTGGTGATGCAAAATAAGCTAGAAACAAAAAACAACAATGATACGGGTCACCTTTAGAAAATGCTTACAAGAAAACAGGAACCTAGATTGTAAGCTTTTAGAGCAGACACATTAAGTCCAGAGTGGTGATTATTATTTCTGGATTTTGAGAGGCTGTTTTATATATATAACCTGATATTTAGAGATAATAAAGAAGCAGAACAGGTTGAGGTTAAAGTAATTCAGAACATAGGGGTAAGGAAGACAGTGTCTATATTTTAGAACCACATGTACTCTTTGAGACATATGGAAGAAGGGTTTATTTGATCTGGAACTGAAATTTTCTGTAGTGTATAATCTAATGCAACCTATCTGTATAGCTCATGTGAACAAAGGAAACACTGAAAGCACGAATGAGAAAGAGGTCCTTCAATCCTGTATAGATTATTGTAATGCCTGGAAACAACTTATACTGGATGAGGCTTGAGGACATAATGCTGTATATTAACTAGATAATCAAAAAGTAGTGTCAGAGTCCCCTGAGGGAGGGGAGAAAGACTATGGAACTATTAAATCTTACCATCAGCGAATCCTCTTATAATGTGTCATACTTTAAGGACACCCAAATCAATAGGCCATGGCCTCAATCATGAGGTTTACTCTTGTGAAGCTTATGTAGGTAGTGGAGAAGCCTAGATTACCTATAGGCATGCCTAAGAGTTACCTCTTTTGTTGCTCAGATGTGGCCTCAGTCTCTCTAAGCCCAATACTGCAAATGAAATCATTGCCCTCCCCCCTACATGGACATGACATCCAGGGGTGAAAGTCTCCCTGGCGACATGGGAGAGGACTCCCACAGATAAATCCAGACCTGGCACCATGGAGTCAACAAGTACACCCTGACCAAATGGGGGAAAAGTAGTGTAATTAATAAAGTATCAGTGGCAGAGAGAGTTCAAAGAGTTGAGAGGCTACTCTGGAGGTGGCTCTTATCCAAGCTTCAGATAGACCTTGCTACCTATCAAAACCTGCCAAACCCCAACCAGGACCATTTCAGCCAATCCTAGATTTATAAGATTCCCCAAATGTTCCAAGCACTAGAGTAATTTGCTAGAAACCTGCAACCTCCAGATTTGCCCCTGGTCCAGATAAGCCCTGAAACCTAGCCCAGCCTCTCCAGAACATCAGATAGTTCCATCTCTCTACCCCATATTAGTGACAGACCCTTCCAATATAAAAAAATTTAGAATTGCCATAGCCCAAACAACACCAAGGAGAGATATGGAAAGGTCAAAGGTGATGGTATACATAGAAGATAGGACTTAGCAAATGAATATGAATGCTGAATCATTATCTTGATATCTCTTTTTGTCTCCAGTATTTTAGAGCAGCTAGAAGTAAAAACCTAAAATTGTGAAACTGTAACCCATGCCAAAGTCTGAAATATGTTCAACAACTAATTGTGGTGCTGTGCTTGGAAATTTATAGCTGTTTCATAAAAAAAGAAGGGAAAAAAGTCAATTGTGATGATAAAAAAGTATTTAAGCCCTCTGGCCTCCTATATTCTGGAGCAGCTAGAAGGAAAATTATGAGAGGATTGTATGGTAGCCCATGACAAACTCTGGGATCCATTCTGTAACCACTTTCTGTAGGGTGCTTTGAAATCTATTGCTTTTTTATTTCTTTGCTTTGTATATATGTTGTATTGTAGAATAAAAAAAATTTTTAAGCAGGAATTTAATAAGTTACAGGTTTACAGTTCTAAGCCTATGAAAATGTCCAATATTAAGGCAAGGCTATAGAAATTTCCAATCTAATGCCTCCAGGGAAATATACTTTGGTTCAAGAATGCCAATGATGTTCAAGATTTCTCTCTCAACTGGAAAGGCACAGGACCAACAAGGCAATGTCTGCTAGCTTTCCAAGCTTCTTGTTTCATGAAGCTTTCTTGAGGGCATTTTCCTTCTTTATCTCCAAGGTATCTAGTTGCATGGGCTCTGTGTCTCTCTCCAAAGTGTTTTCTCTTTTAAAGGATTCCAGTAAACTAATCAAGATCCACCTAGAATGAATGTGGAGTCACATCTCCCTCTAATCAAAGGTTAATACCCACAATTGGGCATGTTACATCTTGGTGGAGATAATCTAATCAAGTTTCCAACCTACAGTACTAAATAGGGTTTAGAAGAAATGGCTGCCTCCACAAGATGGATTAGGACTAAAACGTAGTTTATCTAGGGTAAATAATCCTTTTGAATGGGCACAATGCTCCTGTACAAAAGGAATGCAGGAACAATGAAAAGAATGGCCAAAAATTCAACCCTCTCCATGCTTTCCTGTGTACTCTGTTTGCTGTGCCTAAATCTGTACAGCAAGTTACTACATGATGGAAACATAGGCTCAGGCAAAACATAAACTTTCAGCAAATGACTTATACAGCACAAATAATGTTCAGCAATTTATTTACATAGCACAAAGGGTCCAAGACAGTAAGGGAAGAGATACCATAATGGCTGGTCTCCTGGGGAGGACAATTCCTTAGGTTGGGGTTGGTAGATGGCAGCTATACATGCCCCACTTTGCATGATAGGGGAGAGTCAAATCTGTGCTGCTAAGGGTAGGTTATTTATATGAACCCAAGGGAGAGGGCCCTGACAGTAAGAGTTCCTACCCTGATAAGCAGCCGGCGCTACTTTTTCTGGTTTCTGGGTTCAAGGTATAGTTGGGCCTTTTCATTGGAACTAACATCTCCCCTGGTTTTTGGAATGGAAACAGCCTGAAGTATCTATGCACAATAGAAAGGGAGGCAGGGGTGGGGGAATAGGCAAGGACTGGGAGATGTCTATTTAGCATGTGTCTGTGATATCCACAGCACCATTTTTACTTGTATTCTATTGCAACTTTCTTCATCACTTATTCTTTTTCTTATATCTACAACCTTTCTGTTTATTATATGTTCTTCTTTAGAGCTATCAACATGCTAAGTTTTTCCCTGTCCTAAAAAAATTATTTAAATTCTGTTCTTTGACCTTTCTACCTTTGGAAGATGTATTAATCAGGGTTTTCTAGAGAAACAGAACCAACAGAGGATCTCCATAAATATGAGATTTATAAAAGTGTCTCATGCAACCGTGGGAATGCAAGAGTCCAAAATCTGTAGGGCAGGCCAGGAACTGGCAGCTCCAATGAAGGTCTTCAATGAATTTTTCAGGAGAGGCTGGCTAGATGAAAGAGAAAGAGAGATTTTCTCTTCTGAATTCTCCTTAAAAGCCTTGGGGTGATTAGATTAAGTATCACTCATTGCAGAAGACACTTCCCTTAGCCAACTACAGATGTAAACAGCCATGAATACAACCAACGTGCTCATGATTTAAGTCCATGATATGTCCTCATGGCAACAGAGAGGCCAGTGCTTGCTTGACTAGACAACTGGGCACCATCACTTGGCCAAGTTGACACATTAATCTAACCATCACAGAAGATATTGCTTTACTTCCATCTTTCTTATAGTTACCAAACCTTTGGAAATATTCTAGATCCAGGCTCATTATCATCTATCAGTATCAATCACTCTCAAGCAAGTTGGTTCTAACACCTTTCTTAAGAAAATTCTCCTTTTAAGATAAACAATTATGTCTTAACTTTAAGGTCTAATGCCTTTCCCCATTTTTTTTCTGACTTGGTCTTTATATTTTATTTGGATCTACCATTGTTTTCCTGAAATTTTACTCTCCTTGGTTTCCATGTTTTTTGTCCCCACATTTATTGTTGTTGGCATCCCAGTTTCAATTTAAGTTTCACTGTGTAATAGTACTCGAATTCTTGTTAAAGGCCTACTTCTCCTCAATTGGAGGAAGGGGACTTATTAACCAAGTCCCCATGCCAAAGGGCAGTTATTTGAGTCCAGCTAGGCCAAATAGGTCCCCAAAAGGTCTTATTTCTTAGACACTTTGGAGTTGCCTGTTCTCTTTTCCATACCTGGTTCTCCAATCTCACTTTTTTTTCTGTATGCTCCTACATATCTTAAAAAAAATTCCTTTTTTAGGCTAACAAACTTAAACTTTAAGCTTAATGTATATACAGAGCCTTCCTTTCTGTTTCTCCCTTTTGTTTATTTCATTTCTTTTTGCCAGCCCTGAATTCAGTATTTCCCAAAATATGTTCCATGGATAATTGTCCTCATGAAATGCTGTAAAATAAGGGTTCTATGGTCAAATTAATTTGATAAACATTGCTTATTGTATTTCTCTCTTGTAGGGTCAAAACATCTATTGGTATGTAAAGATATTAAACCCTCTTTCAGTAAATACATTTATTTGACCTCGTTTGACCTATCTTTTCTTCAAAATTATTTGACCAGAATCAAATAATTTTCTTCAGAATTTTAGTTCATCTAATCCTTTTTGATTCCACAGTTTCACTGTATTTTTTTGTGAAAGATAACATATATTCAAAAAGCATTAAATTTCAAAACACACCCAAATGATTGGTTATAGAACATATTTCAGAGTTTGGTATGGGTTATAATTCCATAATTTTTGGATTTTTCTTCTAGCTGTTCCAAGACACTGGAGACTAAAAGAAACATCAATATAATGATTCAGCAGTCATACTCATTTGTTAAATCTTATCTTCTCTGTTATAACTCCACCTTCTCCTATGATCTTTCTCCAAATCTTTAGTATTTAGGCTATGCCCATTCTAACTTTTTCATGATGGAAAGGGATGTCAATAATCTGATAGGAAGATTGCATTAATCAGGCTTCTCTAGAGAAATAGAACCAACAGGAGACATCTGTAAATATTAGATTTATGAAGGTGTCTCACAGAACCATGGGGATAGAACAGTCCAAAATCTATAGGACAGGCTGTGAAGCTAGGAGCCCTGATGAAGGGTTTCAATGAACTCCATAGGAAAGACTTGCTGGCTTGAAGGGGCAGTAAAATAGTCTCTGATTGAATTATATCATTTTCAGGAAACACATTCATAGTTGATCACAGATGTAATCAGCCACAGCTGCAATCAACTGACTGATGATTTACTAAATCAACCTTCTGTGTTCTCAACCAGCCATGAAATATCCTTGCACCAACAGTCAGACCAGTGCTTTCCTAACCAGACAACTAGGCTCATCACCTGGCCAAGTTGACACCAGAAACTAACCATCACAGTCCACCCCTTGTCAACTTGGAAGCTGTACACATCACCTTGAAACACACTTAATTTCAAAATAGAACACAATAACAGACATATGTTTCATCTAACAATACTCAGCTGTCCTGCGTACAACCAGAAATACATCTCTCCAGAATAGGGCGCAAGTCCTTAGGTAACATTCACTCTTAAGCTTCATATCCTAGAACTTAAATACTATGACACAAACAATACAACTTATGTCATATGATAAGAGGAAAACAAGATATTTGCTTATGCACAAATACAAACATACTCATAACAAAACAGGGAGGAAATATTCATACCATCCCAGTCCTCATTTCTGTAACAGGTCACGTGTTCATATTTTCCCTTTACCCTCAGCAAGCACTTCAGCTGGACATGGTTCTTTTTCAGGTGGAGTGACCCAAACCTTCATTCCTGAAGTCTCTGGGCCATTGGTAGTACTGTCTGGATTAGGTTGTTGCAGTTTTCCACTGACTTTAATCACAGGGCATGGTAGCACTAAGAGACACCTAGGCAGTCTACTGCATTCTAGAAAAACTATTTTTTACATCCATTATGCAGTTGTAGTCCTATTTCCCCAAGATAGTAAGGATCAACCCCAACGCCACAGGCAGTATAGTAATCCCCTTTTGTGCCTGTTGATTCAGTGGCATGAGAAGCCCAAAGTGCCAGGTGGCAGTCTTAACTTCCAGCTCAATAGAATCATTATTGTGATTTGAGCATTCCTGATAGGAGCACTCCTCCTTTTGGAACTAAGACCTGCTGACTAACAGAGCTTAAGGTTCCAGGAACCGGAAGCAAAATTTTTCTAGTGGAGTACTAGGGGAGATAGTGAGTGGTACTACTCTCATTTCCACCCCTTGATCCTTAGACCATGAATCCTGGCTATAGGAAAAACAGCACCATATAGACACTAAATCAGAGCATACACAGCCTCCTGGGGAACATTGCCCCAGGCTTGAGGCAAGATATTGCTACCTTGTTGGCACCATAGTTAGTTTTCAAAAGGTCATTCCACCATTCTATCAACCCAGCTACCTCTGGATGATGGGGAACATGATATGAACAGAGAATTCCATGAACACATGTGCATTCCACACTTCATTTGCTGTGAAGTGAGTTCCTTGATCAGAAGCAATGTTGTGTGGAATACCATTGTGCTGGTTTGAAATGATGTGTGTACCCTAGAAAAGCCGTGTTTTAATCCCAATCCCATTTTGTTAAGGCAGCCATTTCTTCTAATTCCTATTCAGCATCGTATGTTTCAAACTGTAGTTAGATCATCTCTCCCTGTAGATGTGATTTAATCAAGACTTGTTGTTAAGCTGGATTAGGTGGAGGCATGTCTCCATCCATTTGGGTGGATCTTGATTAGTTTCCTGGAATCCTATAAAAGAGGAAACATTTTGGAGAAAGGGAGATTCAGAGACAACAGAATGATGCAGCCATGAGAAACAGAGTACACCAGCCAGTGACCTTTGGAGATGAAGAAGGAAAACACCTCCCAGGGAGCTAGAGAGGAAGCTAGCAGATGATGCTGTATTTGCCATGTGTCCTTCCAGCTGAGAGAGAAACTCTGACTATGTTCACCATGTGCCTTTCCACTTGAGAGAGAAACCCTGAACTTCATCAGCCTTCCTGAATCAAAATATCTTTCCCTAGATGTCTTAGATAGGAAATTTCTATAGATTTGCTTTAACTGGGACATTTTCTCAGCCTTAGAACTGTAAACTAGCAACCTATTAAATTCCCCCCTTTTTTTTTAAATTTGCGTATGGGCAGGAGGCACCAGGGATCGAACTCCAGACCTCCAGCATGGCAGGTCGGAGCTCTGCCTGCTGAGCCACGGCAGCCGCCCTTAAATTCCCCTTTTTAAAAGCCATTTTGTTTCTGGTGTATTGTATTCCAGCAGGCAGCAAACTAGAACAGATTTTGGTACCAGGAGTGGGGTGCTGCTGCAGCAGTTTGCAAACACCAGACATGTTGGAATGGCTTTTTAAATGGATAAGGGGAAGATTCTGGAAGAGTTGTGAGCAGCTTGATAGAGAAGGCCTAGAATGCTTTGAAGAGAATGTTGGTAGGAATGTGGACTCTAAAGACACTTCTGATAAAGCCTTAGACAGAAATGAGGTATGTGTTATTATAGACTGGAAGGAAGATGAGCCTTGTTTTAAAAGTGCAGATAATCTGGCAAAGTTGACTGGTAGCTTTGGCTGGAAGGCAGATTTTAAAAGCCATGAACTTGGATATTTAGCAAGAGAGATCTCCAAATTAAATATGGGAAGTGCAGCCTGATTTCTCCTCACAGCTTATAGTGAAATGTGACAGGAAGAGATAAGCTGAAAACTGAACTCTTGCATATGAAGAAACCAGAAATTGAAGTTTTGGAAAATTATGGGCCTCCAGAAAAGGAGGCCACAGAGAATAGTGCCCCACATGAGGCCTTGGCCAAACGTGAAACCAGTCAGCCATTTCAGAAAGAGCCAGGATTGGACATGGAGTTATCCAGGAAGGATTTATGGAAACTCCTTATGTCTGATGGGCATGATCCAAGGCTACTGCATAGAAAGCCAATGAGAGTGCTGTGGGACCCATATAAACAGAGCCACTGCCAGTCTAGACTGGGGGGTTCAGCAAAGGGACACATTGGGGGAAAAACTTCAGAGGCAAAACCATGGAGGCCGGGGTATGAAGTCAAGAAGCCTTGGGCCAGGAGAGCAGACCCATCTAAGCCCATGGAGAGGGTGAGTCTGCCCCAAAGGTGAAGGACAGGCCTTCCACATTGTTGCAGTGGAAGAGTAATGCTGCCTCAGGACTTGGAGAGGGTGAAACACATTCCTTGGGGTTTGGGGAGAGCCTGGCTGGAACCATATGGAAGGGTTGAGCATGTGCCCTGGAGATGGCAGAGAGCTGGGTGCAGCCCTGATCCTTGAAGAGGGTGGAACCAAGAAAAAGGTGGTCTCCCCAATATCCCCCAAGGCTGCATTCAGAGAGAGTCAGGCCTCTTTGTAGGCCCTTGGAAAGGGTGGGACTGCTGCTTTCTAAAGCTCCAAAGATAAATGACTCTCAGACTTTGAAATCTAATAGACTTTGCCCTGCAGGTTTTAGAAACTGCTTGTGTCTGGTGACCCCTGTGTTCCTTCCTCCCTATGGAAATGGGTATATGTATCCTATGACTGTTCCTCCTTTGTATGTTGGCAGTAAATAACTTGTCTGAGTTTCACAGGTCCAGAGCCAGAAAATAATTTTGCCTTAGAACAGATCATGCCCATAACTAACTTTGGTAGGAGTTTGTACTGTTTCTAACTTTGTATTTCATTTGTATTGCAACTGAAATGGTTTAAGGATTTCTGTAATTGTTATGAAATTAACGTATTTTGTATATGGGGAAAACATGTTTTTTTAGGGTCCAGCGGGTGCAATGTGCTAATTTGATATAATGTATGTACCCTAGAAAAGCCATGTTTTAATCCTAATCCCACTTTGTAAAGGCAGCCATTTCTTCTGATCCCTATTCACCATTGTAGATTTGAAACTGTAATTAGATCATCAACCTGCAGATGTGATTAATCAAGACTGGGTGTTAAGCTGGATTAGGTGGAAGTGTGTCTCCAACCATTTGGGTGGGTCTTGATTAGTTTACTGGAATCCTATAAAAGAGGAAACATTTTGGAGAAAGGGAAATTCAAAGAGAGCAGAACGATGCAGCCATGAGAAACAGAGTACACCAGCCAGCAAGGAAAACACCTCCCAGGGAGCTGGAGAAGAAGCTAGCAGATGACACTGTATTTGCTATGTGCCCTTCCAGCTGAGAGTGAAACTCTGGCTATGTTCACCATGTGCCTTTCCACTTGAGAGAGAAGCCCTGAACTTCATCAGCCTTCTTGAATCAAGGTATCTTTCCCTATATGCCTTAGATTGGAAATTCCTATAGACTTGCTTTAACTGGGACATTTTCTCAGCCTTAGAACCGTAAACTAGCAACCTATTAAATTCCCCTTTTTAAAAGCCATTCTGTTTCTGGTATATTACATTCCAGCAGGCAGTAAACTAGAACAACCTGATGGTGGATAAGGCATTCTGTAAGTCCATATATGGTAGTTTTTGCAGCAGTATATGTGCAGGAAAGACAAACCCATATCTGGGGTATGTGTCTGTTCCAGTTAGAACAAATTGGTGCCCCTTCCATGATGGAAGTGGTCCAATATAATCAACCTGCCACCAAGTAACAGGCTGATCACCTCGGGGAATGGAGCCATATTGGGGACTGAGAATGAGTCTCTGCTGCTGGCAGACTGGGCACTCAGCAGTGGCTGTAGCCAGGTCGACCTTGGTGAGTGGAAGCCCATGTTGCTGAGCCCATTGGGCAGTGACAGGAGAGGTTGGGAAAGAGGATGACTTGAATTCACAGGACAGGTCATCTTATCCACTTGATTATTAAAACTTTCTGCTACTAAAGTCACCCTCTGGCGAGCATTCATATGGGACACAAATATCTTCATGTTTTTTGCCCACTCAGAAAGGTCTATCCACATACCTCTCCCCCAGACCTCTTTGTCACCAAATTACCAGTTATGCTCCTTCCACGTCCCTGACCATCCAGCCAAACCATTAGCAACAGCCCATGAGTCAATATATAGACACACCTCTGGCCAGTTCTCCTTCCAAGCAAATTAACAACCAGGTGCACTGCTTGAAGTTGTGCCCATCGGGAGGATTTCCTTTCACCTCTGTCCTTTAAGGATATCCTAGAAAGGGGTTGTAGTGCTACAGCTGTCCACCTCCGGGTGGTACCTGCATATCATGTGAAACCATCTGTAAACCAGGCCCGAGTTTTTTCTTCCTCAGTCAACTGACTGTAAGGAACTCCCCAAGAGGCCAAAGCTATGGTCTGGGAAAGAGAAGGGATATGGCAGGAGTGGGGGCCTTGGGCATTTGGGCCACTTCCTAATATAACTTACTTGTGCCTTCAGGACCTGCTCTGGCCCTAACTCAAATATACCTTTTCCATTTTATGATGGACTGCTGCTGTGCACACCTAACTTTATGGCTTGGTGGGTCAGACAACACCCAGCTCATGATAGGCAACTCAGGTCTCATGGTAACTTGGTGGCCCATGGTTCAGCATTCAGTCTCTACTGAGGCCCAATAACAGGCTAAAAGCTGTTTCTCAAAAAGAAGAGTGGTTATCTGCAGCAAATGGTAAGGCTTTGCTCCAAAATCCTGAGGGTCTGCATTGTTTTTCTCCTATAGGGGCCTGCCAAAGGCTCCAGACAGCATCCCTATTTGCCACTGACACTTCTAGCACCATTGGATGTTCTGGATCATATGGCCCAAGTGGCAAAACAGCTTGCACAGCAGCCTGGACCTGTTGCAGAGCCTCCTCTTATTCCAGTTCCTACTCAAAAGAGCAGCTTTTCTGGTCACTTGGTAAATGGGCTGGAGTAGCACACTCAAATGAGGATTATGTTGTCTCCACAATCCAAAGAGGCCAACTAGGTGTTGTGTCTCTTTTTTGGTCATTGGAGGGCCCAGATGCAACAGCATATCCTTCACCTTAGAAGGGATATCTCAACATGCCCCACAGCACTGGACTCCTAGAAATTTCACTGAGGAGGAAGGCCCCTGTATTTTTGTTGGATTTCTCTCCCATTCTCTGACATGCAAATGCCTTACCAGTAAGTCTAGAGTAGTTGCATTCTGGCAGCTTAACAAACTAATACAGATTTGGGTACCAGAGAAGTGGGGTGCTACTGTGCTTTGCAAATACCAAACATGTTGGAATGGCTTTTTAAATGGATGAGGGGAAGATCCAGAAGAGTTGTAAGGAGCTTGACAGAGAAGGCCTAGAATGCTTTGAAGAGACTATTGGCAGAAATGTGTACTCTAAAGATACCTCTGTGGATGCTATAGTCAGAAATGATGCACGTGTTATTGCAAACTGGAAGGAAGGTGACCTTTGTTTTAAAATGGCACATGTGGCTAGTTAGGTTCAGGTGTCAACTTGGCCAGGTGATAATGCCCCATAATTTTGTTGCTATGGACTTGAATCGTAAGCATATGAAATTCATCTATGGCTGATTACATCTTCAATCGGCTGTGTTAGATTGCAAGCTGCCCGTATGTGATATACCAGGAACTGGAACAGTTTTTAAAAAGGAAATTTAATATGTTACAAGTTTACAGTTCTAAGGAAGTGAAAGTGTCCAAATGAAGGCACCAGTAAGAGGTTACCTTCATTCAAGAAAGGTCGATTGGGCTGAAACACGTCTGTCAGCTGGGAAGTCACATGGCTGGCATCTGCTGGTTCCTTACTCCCAGGCTCCTTTGCTTTCAGTCTCGGTCCATGCAGGGGTACCTCACTTTGCTTCTCTAGGGCTAGCTTTCATCTCTCAACTTCCTTTGGCTCTCTCCAGGTTCTGGTTTGCTTAACATCTCATGGCAATGTCTGCTGGGCTCCAAGCATCTCCAAACATCCATGTCTCTGTTCTCCACATTTTCACATCTGTGTCAGCTCTCTGTGTCAGCTCTGAAGCTTCTGTTGTTTCTGTCAGCCCTGTCATTTCTGATGCTCACCAAAATGTTTCCTCTTTTAAAGGTTTCCAGTAAACTAATCAAGACTCTCCTGGAATGTGTGGAGTCACATCTCCATCTAATCAAAATCAATACCCACAGTTGGGTGTTTCACATCTCCATGGAGATAATCTATGAAAAGATTCCAACCCATAGTATTGAATCAGGATTGAAATAAATGGCTGCTCCCACAAGATTAGATCAGGATTAAAACATGGCTTTTCTGGGGTGTGTAATACCTTCAAATTGGCACATCAGCTAAGGGGCATGCCTTCTGCAATGAGTGATGTTTAATTTAATTAGCTGGAGGATTAAAAGAGAGAGGTCAGAAAAGAACTCAACACAACATAGCCCAAGCAGCCTAGCATACCTCATCTAAGTATTTGCAGCTCAGCCTAGAAGTTTGAAGATGCAGAAAGGCATCACCCCAGGGAAAGCCCTTGGAACCCAGATGCCAGAAGAGAAGGCCAGCAGACATCACTGTATGACTTCCATGTAACAGAGAACCTCAGAG
>PVIY010050345.1:0-16324 GCA_004026745.1 Myrmecophaga tridactyla
TCCAACCCTCATCCTCCCTGGGTCTTAAATCTTAGCAACCCTGGAATTCAGGGAGACTTCCCTGCCTCCGCGTCCTTGCCTCCACCGGACAGAGCCTTTTAGACTTACAAAATGATGCCACAAGGCATCCTTTCGACAACAACTAAACTCCCAAATAAGAACTGGACCCCTTCCATGCAGCTGTGCTTTTCAGGGCTGCATTGTCCCGGGAAATTCCCGGACCCCTTCCATGCGGTGTGCTTTTCATGGCTGCATTGTCCCGGGAAATCCCCACGGATGCGACTCAGATGGGACAAGGGTGGAGAACCCGCGCAAGGAGACACGGCTGCTTCTGCACTCCCACCTCTCTCTAGGGGGGAAACCAAGGAATTTTTTAGGCCTCAGCTGCTCAGCTGCAAAGAGGGGCAACAAAAAGTGCTGTATAGGGAGCTGGTGGACATGGATGAAAAGGAACCACCACCACCATTTATGGAACAGAGACTAAGAACTGTGAGAAACCCTATGGGCAGTCACCGGTGCCCACAGCCAGAACGACAGAAAGGGGTAAGGAACCGGAGAGGCCATGAGAAAAATCTAAGGGACACTCCGGGGCCACGCACCTCCCCAAACAGACAAACACACAAAATGCAACAAATGGTGCTGCACTAACGGGATACTCACATGGAAAAGCAATGAAATGTGACCTGGCCGTACAGCCTACACGAAAGAAACTGTGTGGCCCACGCCCCCCTGCATTCTGTGAGGAGCTTAATAATAATGAGATGTTAAGGAACGATCCAGAAGGAAAAGAACAGGGGGTGTGATCTTTCCATCCCGCTGGCGTCGGCGGCGCATTGGTTACGGGGCCGCACACCTCTCCCAGGGCGGCATCCGGAGGCCCTGACGTCGGTCATTTCTCTGAGCCCCGAGCCTGGGCGGGGCTGTGGGCGCTGCTGCCTCCCGGCCAGTGCCCCGCTGGCCAGTGTCCACCGCGCCGCCCCTGCCCTCAGCCCCTCTCCCTAGCCAGTGGTGACAGCCATTCCCCACTGCTCCCCTGACATGGACCCGACCGACGATTCTGTCTGCAAGGTAGCTGTCCATTTTCCTGTCTCCGCGGGTTCAGCAGTCCGGGCGCCACGCACGGGCGGCTGCACTCACGGCTTCCGCTGCCACGGGTGGGCCGGGATTGGTTTCCAGCCGAGGACCAAAGGCCAGGTTCCTTCCAGCTCTGCTGTCTACACAGCTGCACCCCATCTCAACCCCTGAGGACCAGTTCCTGCGCTCGGCACCGTCTACACCGCACCCCACCTCAACCCCTGAGGACCAGTTCCTGCAGGCGGCACCGTCTACACCACACCCCACCCCAACCCCTGAGAACCAGTTCCTGGACTCGGCACCGTCTACACCGCACCCCACCCCAACCCCTGAGGACCAGTTCCTGCAGGCGGCACCGTCTACACCACACCCCAACTCCTGAGGATGAGTTCCTGCAGGTGGCATGGTCTGCACCACACCCCATCCCAACCAAACAGATGCTCTTGGATATAGATTGTTTCCAATGGTTTGGGTTTGGGAGCAGACGAGCTCATGTTCCCCCCGCAACCGGTTTCATCTCATCAGATCTAGATGTATCTCCACATTCTTGGGGCAAAATACAAATCTTGAGACGGGTGTTACCTTTCTCTGTCTCACCAATTCCAGGCTAATGCCACAAAAGGAATAGATCTTCAAGTAACCAGATGCAACCTGGGTTGATTGGGTCGCATATAAACTACCGATAACTTCTCCCATTTGCAAAGCTGTGCACCTTTTCATTTGAAATCATAAGCATCGTTTTGTGGCTAAGAGCTTCTCTGTGGCTGCTGGCCCTGCCAGCTTGCTTCTCCCACCAACCAGTGCCCACGCATCTCCCCAGGACCCAGGGGAGGGATTCCACAAACCCTGAAAGTGTAGCCTAGGAGACTCTTTCTCCTTTTCATTAGTTTGGCTTCCCCCCTAGTGCTGGGACAACATTGGCATGTTTTTTCCCAATTCATTTAAAAAAAATTTTTTTCTTGTAAAAGCAATAAGTATCCATTTTGGGGGAATTGAAAAGCTTAGTGCTTTAAAAAACAAAAATCTCATAAAATCCCAGCACCTACAGACACCAAAATTTACCACCACAGTATTTTTTTACATGCCATTCCCCAACTTGGAGTGCTTATTTTATGTGTGTAATGTAATTCTGGGAAGAGAACGTCAACTAATATCAAATCATTGCTGGGCCTGTATAAATGCTGACCTTCTAGGATAATTTCTCATTACCCCCATGGCAAGGTTTATGGTCTCCTACCAACTCCCACTTCCTTCACAGAGGGAAGTTATTTTAATTTTCCCCATCCCTCAAATGTCAAATTTTATATCTCACCTTTTATGGCTATTGCACATATCTGAAAAATAGTATGGAACTATTTTGAAAATTCTTTAAGTCAGTATCATTTTAAAAATGACTTCTCTAGGTAAATAAAATGAATCGTCATTCCAATATCTCTGATTATAAAGAGTAAGTAAAGAAGATAAGAAACTTAAGACGAAGGGACCTCACTCTGTGAGGTCATGGGCATGACAGCTGCACTCTGCTTCGGAGACACTCTGGGGGAAAGAAGAGAGACTCAAGGAGCAGACCCCCTCCCCAGGGCAGGGCAGGGTGGGTTGCCCGTGGGCACAGGGTAAAAGGACCTGCAGGAAATGCTGCTGTGGGCACTGGGTCTCATCTTAGACACCCTGTTCGTGGTGGATTGGGTCATGTGCCCCGCTTCATCTCGGCCTTGACCCAAACCCTGTGGTTCGGACCCACTGTAAATGGGACCTCTTAGAGTTGTTATTTTAGTGAATGTGTGGCCAACTGCATGAGACTTGGCCTTCCTGTGGATGACTGGGCTCTTTAGAGCATACGAAATTCAGAAGGAGAACAGAAACAATGGGAGGGGCTGGGAGCCAACAAACGTGGAAGAAAGAGAAAAGGACTTCACCAAGGGGCGGGAAAGCCAAGGAACCCCAAGGACTGCCAGCCAGTCTGGTCGCCCGCCCCAGAAGGAGGCGAGCCTTCTACCTCGTAAACTTTTAAGCCGGTAAGTCCCTGGGGTTAAGCCACCCCTTGTGTGGCCTTTGTCTTGGCAGCTGGCAAACAGACTATTTTTTTCAAGTCCGGTTTATCGAGGTCTAATTGACATACAGTAAAATTCACCCTTTTTCCCTGCAGCCGTGGAAGGGTTGATGCAAGTGTGCAGTCCTGTAACCACAACTGAGGGGACCGTGTGAAGGAACCTTTAAACCCCCGGGCTGTCGCGCTTCTCCCGCCCACAGAAAGAACACTGTTCGCCAGGCCCCAAGTGCTGTGAGCACCTGAAGGTCAAACTGTGACCCTGACTGGCCCTATTTAATATACGTTATTTCCAATTCCAGCTTAGCAGATCCAGAATTATCTTACAAAAACATCTATCTATCCAGCAGTAAAAATCTTCTTAGAAACCTCCACTGACTGAGCACACGCCACTCACCTGTGACACAGGTGTAGCAAATGCCCCGGATGCCGAGAGCTCCAGTGGTGATGTGTTTCGTTCATTGGTTTGGCCCCGTTTGGACGCACCTGCGGGCCCACGAAAAGCGCTCTGCCAGCAGGGGGTGGAAGGTTTTTTTTAAGGAATGAACAAGTTAGAAAATGATGCCTCCTCTGCGAAGTTATGCTGCTATCCTTAAAGACAGGCTAAATATGAGACATTTAAAACCCACTGAAGCAAGACCCTTATTTCACAGATATAAGAAACTGCGCGTTTCAAGGAATTGCTATACAGAACATAACTATCACCCAGTGTCAGAAGCAAGACTTAAATCTGGGCTAACAGACAGCTTGCTTGGTTAGACGCAGTTTCTACTGTTTCTTGAGTGAGTGTTTCTAACATTTTCCTGCACTTAAATGAAGCGTTGTGAAGATTCAGGTTTCTTCAGGTTTCTCATTCAAATGAACTTTCCTTCCCCTCCTGACCTGTGGTCACTTCTAGAGAAACTCTAATCCCTGTTGGGAAAATGGATTGGGGGAGGGGATGTCAGTGAAATAAAAACGAGATCTCACCTTCGCTGCTGGCCCCCAGCTCCCCAACGCGGTCCCTGCCAGCTCTAAGACGTCCAGACCTGGTTGGATGGGAAGGCTGTGCTTGATTGCCTACCTTCATCATTTTTAAAAAACTGTTTTACAAAGAATGTAAAAAAAGGCAGCAAATTCGGCTCCACAGTTTTCCCCTATCAGTGTGTGACTAGTATTTGCTAAACAGATCTCTGCACTTAACTATTTTTATTATTATTTTTTTTTCATGGGCAGGCACTGGGAATCGAACCCAGGTCTCCAGCCATGTATTTGCTTGTGAAAGCAAAGAGAGACAGGCAGGGCAGTAGCAGAGCTATGAGGGTGCTTAGCGAGCTGGGGTGGCACCCAAACCACTGCACTGATGTCCGTGAAGAGGCTGCGTGATGGTGTCGGGCACTGAGTGGGGTCTCAAGTCCAGTCTACTTGGCCTGTGGACCGTGGACGAGTCATCTCACCCTCTGAGGCGTCAGTTCCTCTCTGTGAAGTGAAAGGACCGAGGTGGCTGATGCCTGATCTCTTTCCAGCTCTTTCTGCAGGTTGTTCAGGATACACTAATGTAGCTTCCTCAACATATCACTGAGTTCTACAGCTCTGGTGCGGTCAACATAGTGAAGTTTCAGTCTAAATTCCAAAGTTAAATGTCCAAGGAGAGCAGATAAATCATCAGAAAATCTCTATAAGTAAGACGACCACAATTGGTTAAAAGTGGATTTCAAGCTTTTCGTTCTTGGATGTCCATTTCTTGTCTTTCCAGATCATTCCCTCTGTCCTGACTCTAATAATTCCTTGACTCCTGCAGGACTCTGGTCTATTGAACTGGCTGCTCTTCACCGTCCCTCAGGACCTTCATGAACCATTGTCGGACTCAGACTCCCTGGTCTAACCTGCCACCCCTTTAGCTCATGGCTCACCTGCCTCCTTCTCCCTACATCCCACTGGCCTGGTAAAGCCCAGCTCCGACTGTATCTCAACTTGTTCTTAAGCAGCTAAAGACTGCTGAATAAAAATGCAACCATGGGCGGCTGCCGTGGCTCAGCAGGCAGAGCTATGACCTGCCGTGCTGGAGGTCTGGAGTTCGATCCCTGGTGCCTCCTGCCCATATGCAAATTAAAAAAAAAAAATGCAACCATGGCGGTTGCTCTCATTTAAATTTCACAAACATTAACCTCAAGTGGCCCCTCAATGCTGTCCAGTTTTCTTCCCACATTTCCTAAGTCCCCTTCTGATGGTTTCTCATGCTTCTCTTCCCCAAGTCTCCTCTCTCCCCATTCTCACTCAGCGAGCCAGCTCACCTCTTACTTCAGAGGGCAGCAGCCAGAAGAGAACATCCATATATTCCCACGACCGACCGACTCTGCCAGTGTGTAAGCATCCGCCCTTCCTCAGCCGTGGGCTGCTTCCCTCCCCTGTAATGGATGCGCGGCTCAGGCCTCCACCTCGGGGAGGCCCCTTCACTCGCCTCCTCTTGCTTGCTGAAGGATCTGACTTTTGCAGTTTGTTTTGGTTCTGTCCTACATCATCAATTTTCTTCCCTTCTCAATGGCATAAAGTATGCAAAAATATATCCCATTTGAAAAAAAAAAACAAATCAGAAATGAAAGGGGGGGCATTACTACCAACCTCACAGAAATAGAAAAGGAATAAAGAGAATCTAATGAGCAACTGTATGGCAACAAATTAGACAACTTAGAGGAAATAGTTATATTCCTAGAAATACACAAAATAACTACACTGATTCAAGAAGAACTCGATCTCAAAAGACTAATAGCAGGTAGAGATTGAATCAGAAACCTTCCATGAAGAAAAGCCCAGAACCAGATGGCTTCCCTGATGAGTTTTTACCATACATTCCACAAAGAAGGAACAACTGTCGTGCTGAAACTCTTCCAAAAAAATGAAAGAGGAGGGGACACTCCCCAGTTCATTCTACGAGGCCAACATCACCCTCACACCAAAGCCACATAAATATGCCACAAGAAAAAAAATCATAGACCTGTATCTGTTGTGAATATAGATACAAAAACCCTTAACAAAATACTAGCAAACTGAATCCAACTGCTCACTGAAAGAACTGCATACCAGCCTGTGGTGGTTTGGAGCCATGGACCCCCAGGAAAGCGTGTTCCGCGACGTAAACCCTTCCTGAGAGTGTAATACTTTCCGTGGGGCCGTCCGAGGAGGCCGTTCAGGCACCGAGTGGCCCAGCTCACTCCGGTTGGGTCCTAATCCTGCCACCGGAGTCCTTTATGAGAATGCAGTTGAGACGACAGGGAGCGAGCCACAAAGCCCGCAGCAGAAGGGGGGCATGAATGGAAGTGGGAAGCCAAGGGAGAGGCCAGGACAGGCTCTCATGCCCATTGCCACATCTGGGGCCAAAGACCACCCGTAGCCAGCCCAGAACACCAGTCTTTGGGAGGAAAGCATTGCCTTTTGAGGCTACTATTAAAAACATGGAAAATTACGAGTATGGAAGAAGATGCGGAAAAACAGGAGGAGTCTTTCCTTGTCGGTGGGAATGTATAATGGCACAGGTGCTCTGGGAGACAGCTTAACGGCTCTGCGGGAAGTTACTTATAGACTCACCATATGACCAGGCAGCCCCACTTCTAGGCACATACCCCCAAACCTGAAAGCAGGGACTCAAACAGAAACATGCACACCCGTGCTCATAGCGGCACTGTTGCCAATGTCAGGAGGTAGAACACGCCAAGTGCCCATCCACTGACGGATGGGTAAGCAACGCGTGGGACAGGCGTGCCACGGAAGATTACTGCGCCCCAAAGGGGGCGACGTCCTGACACGTGCCGCAGCGCAGCGAGCCTGAGGACACCCTCGAGGGAGACAAGCCAGACACAAAATGACAAATACTGTATGATTTCACTGACACAAAATAAATAGAATAATCAAATTCAGAGAGTCAGAAACCAGGGTACAAATTATCAGGGGCTGAGGTGGAGGCAGGGGGCAGAGTGAACGCTTAATTGATTGGGCTATGGAAGACTTCTCGCAGCAGACGGGGTGATGGCAGCACATTGTGAATGCAGCTAACTTCATTGAAATGTGGTTAAAAAGAAAAAAATTAGGTTGTATGTATATTTCTAAAATAAACAAACAAAACCACAGGGCTGCCCTTCACCGTGAGCCCTAATGTAAACGGCTGACGATGTTTGTCAATTTTGTCACGAAGGCACCAGGATGGCCGCAGAGGTTGGCAATGGGAGTGCTGAGCATGTTAGCACCCATATAGGGGAACCCTGTATTTTCTGTATGACCTACAACTTCTCTAAAATTTTTAAAAAAAAAACAAAACCAGAAACACACAAACAAAACCTGTGCCTTGACTCCACATTCCCTCCCCAGCAATCACCTCATTTTTCTGCTTTCCTCTATAGAACCTGAAATTTTTGTCTATCCTTGCTGGATCACTTCCCCTCCACGTGTCCTTTCTTACACCCACTCTACACAGCTTCTTTTCTCCACTCCTCTCTTGAAATTACACTTGTCCAGGTCACCAGCGTCCAACCTCCACTTTACCAAATTCAGTGGCCACTTCTCAAATCCTTGCCTTACTTGGTCTCTGTCTTAGTTAGCTTCCTCTGGCTGCTGTAACCAATGAACACAAACTCAGAGTCTTAAAAACAAAAAAAATTTATCCTCTCACAGTTCTGAAGGTCAAAACCACTTTCACAGAACTAAATAGCAAGGTGTCTTGTCAACCGTAAAGCACACCTAGGGCATTATGTGAATTCCTACAAGGGCTCCATGCACTAGGATTACTTCCTGAAACCTACACCTTCCAGATGCTGTCTAAATCCTAGAGGGCCAGGTAAGTCCTGAATCCTAGAGGGCCCACCTCTCCAAAACATCAGCTAGTTCCTTCTCCCCACCCCATATTATTGACAGCCCCTTCCAACATGAAAAAGCTAGAATGGCCATAGCCCAAATACCCCCAAAGAGTGGGAGAAAGATCAAAGGTGATGGTGGAATTATACAGAGAAGGTCGGGTTTAACAGATGAGTATTAGTGCTGAGTCATTATACTGATATTTCTTTTATTCTCTAGTGTCTTGGAGCAGCTAGGAGTAAAAACCAAAAATTGTGGAATTGTAACCCATACCAAACTCTGAAATCTGTTCCACAACTAATTGTTGCAGTGTGCTTTGAAATTTATTACTTTTTAATATATATGTTATTTTCCATAGAAAAAGGAAAGAATAAAAAGTTGACTGTGATGATAAATGCACAGCTATATGATCGTACCTGAACCACTGATTGTACACTTTGAAAGATTACATGGTATGTGACTGTATAATATCATTAAAATTAAAAAAAACATCAAGGTGGCAGCAAGGCAGTGCTCTGTCTGGAGACTCACAGGGGAAGTCTCTTCCTCATCTCTCCCAGCTTCTGGCGTCTGCTGGAATTCGTGGGCATGTGGCCGCTTCACTCCACTCTCCGTTGCCGCCCTGTCCCTGTTTTATAAAGGCGCCTGCGACTGGTGCCCTCAGGGCCCACCAGGGCAACCCCAGACAGGGATGTTCTTTCTACACCAGATCCTAATCCTGCCTGCAGAGTCCTTGTTTTCTCCTGATGGCATTTACAGCTCCGGAGGTTCGAGTCCAATCTCCTCGACTAACGTCTTCCAGGGATAAGGCCCGGAGTCTGAGCTCAGCCTACTGCAATTTCCCAGCAGCATTTGGCCCCGCTGACCACTTCCTCCTCTTTAAACACTTTCTTCCCTTGGCCTCTGTTCTTTCTTGATTGCTCTCGTACTTCACTGGCAGTTCCTTCTCATCGCCCTGATCCTGAGGCCTTGGTGTATTTGCACTTTTCTACGTTCACACTCACCCTCTGTGAGTTTCTACGTTCACACTCACCCTGAGTTTCTACGTTCACACTCACCCTCTGTGAGTTTCTACGTTCACACTCACCCTGAGTTTCTACGTTCACACTCACCCTCTGTGAGTTTCTACGTTCACACTCACCCTCTGTGAGTTTCTACGTTCACACTCACCCTCTGTGAGTTTCTACGTTCACACTCACCCTCTGTGAGTTTCTACGTTTACACTCACCCTCTGTAAGGAACTCCGTCTAGTCCCATGGCTGTGAATATTATCTCTTTCCTATGTCTTCCCAATCTACGTCTCAGTTGCCAACCCTATCCCTCAACTCTAGACCCGCACACCCAGTTACCTACTGAGACGCTGCAGGGCAGAGGCATCTCAGGGTGACATGTCTGTAACCAACCTCTCGAGTTTCTCCCCCAAGCTTGCTTCTCCAGCTGTCTTCCTCATATCAGTCAGCAGCGGCACTGTGCACCCAATTCTTGTAGTCTTTCTTCTTCCTCTTCCTTACATCTTATATCCAATCTACCAGCAAATCCTCTGACTCTTCTTTCAAAATATATAGAATCCAACCTCTTCTCCTCATCTCCATGGTCACCATTCTGACCTACCCCCTTTATTTCCTGATTGGACATTTCACCAGTATCCTAAAAGTCCTTCCTGATTTTTTTGCCTTGGGGCTTTCAGTATAATTTTCAAATAACAGCCAGAGGTTCTTTTAAAAATGTTCTTCAGAATCATTTCAGTCCTCTCATAACCCTCTCACTTAAACTCGAAAGTCCTTAAATGATCTGCAGGGTCTGAATAAGGCCAACAGACATCACTCTGATTTCATCTTCTGGCATCTCTTCTTGTTCTCTCCAGGACAATCGTGGTCTCGTTCCGCTGCTGCTTGGAGGTGGTGAACTCCTGCCCCAGGGCCTTTGCACCCACTACTCGAGCTATCTGGAATAGCTCCTACTTGCCCCCTCTTTAATCAGGCTTCTGTCCAAACAACAACTTACTAGAGTCCTTCTCTGTCTTTTTTGTCTAAAAGAAGACCCCACCTTTGCAATTCCCACCTCCCTTATCCTACTGCTTTATTTTACTTCTTGGCACTTATTACCACCTGATGTATTTTACCTGTATTTTTACTGCCTGTTTTCCCCACTAAAATATAAACTCAGTGAAAGCAGAGAATTAGTCTGTTTTGGTCATCTACTCAGAAGACTTCCTGGCTCATAGTAGGCCTTAACAACTATAGAATGAATGAATGAATGAATGAATGCAGTACCCATAATGACTTGGTCAAAAGAGTCATTTCCCAGCAGGAGCTTGGCTTCTACTTATCATCCGTAGATGGGTCTTGAGAGGTTCGGCAATTTGGGAACTTAAAAACAGCCTTGCAGGAAATTAGCTTTAAACCAGGTTTCCTGCTGCATTCTTTAAACCGTGCTCTTAATTACAGTTTAGGGGGTTGACTAACTTCTGAGCTATACTTTTGGAGCTTATTTGTTCCATTAATTTTTAGGTCAACCATATAGAATGATAAATATAACAGTGAAAGTTTACCTTCAGGAACTCGTATTGTATTTTTTCATTGTTTGGGGGAAACACCTCTGAGACAAACCAGAAACAGGTTTTGCAGATGAAAACACAGTAGAAAGATCAGCTGACTTGGCCAAGGTCACAGACAGCCACTAGCATTCGATTCCCGGGTCTCTGAACACTAGTATTACACTTGAACAGGAAGCCTCAGAAAGTGAGTCCTCTTTCTTAAATAGGTCTGTCATGTGAAAATGACTTGTTTTCTGCGAAACGTGGGGCTAAAGCCGGAGCTCACATCCAGAACCACGTTGCTTCTGGTGGTGATGGGCTCGTTGGGTCCAGGTTCCTGTCTGCTCTACCGAGGGCGGCAGGACAGGGGCGAAAAGCGCATTTTGTGGTCCTGGAACAAAGCAAAGCCGACTCTGCCAAAGAGGGGTGAGCGTGCCCAGACCACTTCAGCTCAGTGCACTGACCAGTGCACCAAGGAAGGCCACGCAGGTCCTGCCTTTCGCCAGGACAGGGACACGTGGGTGGAGGCTGGCAGGAGGGGCCCCTTTTCAGACTGGTGGTCTGCTATAGAAACCTATTTTGGGTTCATGACTGGAGATTTTAAAATTACGATGATGCATTTCCTTCTGTGACTAGAACATATATTATCACCCTAGTAAATGATTTTCAAAAAAATGTCATTTACCTGTCAAGTTGGCACCGGAGCCCCCTTCAGTGACGGCTGCCAGCCTTTCCTCTCTACGCCCTCCCAGCATCTTCCTTCTGCTCCCCTCCCTACCAAGCACAGAGGGATCGAGAATGTCTCTGTGGCTAGCGGAGGCAGTCTTCTCTTAAAAACCATCTCTATGAAAAGCAAACCAAAACTGAAGGAAGGAGAAGCAGACATCTACTAGCCCCACCTTTCCAAATTCCTTTTTGGCCTTCAGCACAGAGGCCTCACGTTTCCGACAATGCCTGGAACTTTCTCGTTACTCTTTCCTTTGCTTGGAGAAGCAATTTCTGCTAGCGTAGTTAAATAGATTCTCTGGTTTATCATTCCTCATTTTCTGCATCCCTGTGTGTCCTGAAAGCCTGCTTAGCGGCGCGTCTCTCAGTGCCCTCACACTGTTGTCAGATCTTCAGCGCGTGTTGGCTGGCAGGGTCAGGTGAGTCGTACAGATGTGAGCTGCCCCCACACCGGGCGATGGGATGGGATGGAGGGTCTGTCCGTGGCCACATCACAGCAGCATTTAACATGCTGGGAAACCCGACAAACAGCCTGGGGGGCTCGGCCCGGTCACTCGCAGGGCCTGACACTGGTGATTCCTGATTACAAAAATGATGTCGTTTTACAGAGTTTAATTCATACTTTGACATTTCAGCATCATTTGAAATTCCCAGGATTTGGTCCTTCAACCCCTAAGGTCAGCGACCCTACTTGCTTGCATGATGTTTCTTATTCCGAGGAGTTTCGTACACAAATGACAGAATAACATCATCAATTAAAAAGTCTTTAAAAATTCCTAAAGTAGTGGTTCATGTGAACAAAGAGGGCACGCCATTGGCCTGGAAGTAGGGCTCGGCTCACACCAGGTGCTCTGTATGTACAACTGGAAGAAGACAAACGCCCCACAGGGACTTCGGAGGGACTCGGGGTTTCCAGGAAGTGTTTTGGTGTCATGACTACACTTTGGAACTCTAATTACCCAAGGGGACCATTCTGTCCATCCTTCTCATTGTTTGCAAAGAATACCAAAAGACTAAGTTTTAAAAACTTTGATGTTTCCTTTCTATAGCAGATTGTTCTTAAACATCTGGGTAACCATATTTAATCTAGCTGAGCAACCAAACAGATTTTGCCAGCCTTCTGGGGATTATTTTCTTTTCCAATCTCAGTGTAAATAAGAGATTTAGGGCTTGCTTACTTAATGAGCCAGACAGTGCTGGGTGCCAGGGGTCAAAACAGGGAACTAGATACAATCCCCAGTTTCAAACCTACACTCAAGGTGGAGAGAGACCTGCAAACAGGAATTTCAGCCCAGCACAGACTGCACCAAGACAGGAGAAGCCATGGTGTGACAGGAGCATGTAGGAAGGGCTGTCTTACTCGGCCAAGGCTGCTGTGATAAATACCACAAACCAGTTGGCTGAAACAACAGGAAAGGATTGTCTTACAGCTTTGGAGGCTAGCAGTGCAACATTATTGGCAGGGCATGTTTTCTCCAGATTCTGTAGCATTCTGGTGGCTGCTCCTCAGCAGCCCCTGGCCTGCAGATGTATCCCTGCCTCTCCCACACGGCAATCATGGTTTCCTGCTCTGGCTTCCACTGACTGGCTGTGCTTGGATCTCACCTGCTCACAAGGACTGCAGTCATGAGGATTAGCTCACTTTGGCCTCATCTGGATAGGATATTTGAAGGTCTTATTCACAAATGAGTCCACACCCCCAGGACTGGGTTAGACCTTGAGCATCCTTTATGGGGCCATGATGCAGTTGCCAACAGGCGCTCAGGGAGAGAAAAAGACGTTAGAATTCAGTTTATAATGTTACAGGGAAAGACGGTGAACTGTTACGTTAAATACAATTTCTCACCAGTTAATAAATGCAAAGCACTGGGTTCCAAGACTCATCCAAATCATATACTAAGGCAAATGAAATGTTTCAAGGGACAGTAAAAAGGGCAGGAATTTAATTTACATATATGAGAAGCCCTGACAACTAGAGCACAAAAAAAGATACTAACAGTTTTCTCCAGCTTTGTCCAACAATGCTGTTCGACGCTAGGCCATACGGGTGAGACACGCTGTGACACCGGAGCCACAATTCGAGCTAACGATAGAAAGACTCCACTCGGCCGCTGGGCGGTTACTGTTAACTATCACTCAGCCAGCGGGAGGTGGGCTTCATTAAACCTGGGACCACTGGCCCTGACTTGCAAGAAGAAATTTAAATTTGAAGAATTTTAATACTATTAAATTTGGAAAAGGGATCAGCATGAAGAAGGCTGGTGATTGTGACCCAAAATGATGCCAGCTCCAGATAAGCAATAGGAATTTGACCCCAGACAAAATTATTTATCCTGTGGCTGGGCCGCTTATCCACGTGAATGGAAATATTTGACCAAATGGAATTGCTCATGGTCAAGAGGGACAACAATATGAAAGGTGAGGACAGCCCAGGAAAGAGGAAAGACCACACGCTTCGAGTGAGTAACGACCCAGGAAAGGGAAGCATTGAGCTCTGGTCATGTGCTTGATTTGGACGGTCACGTCTGCCTCCCCAGGCCGCGGGGACCCGCCAGGAGCTCACACAAGGTGTCCACTCTGGGGAAATTCTCTCACCTGAATGAGTCTGAAAATAGAGAAATACAAACATCTGGCACCTATATCCAAGGATTTTCTCAAAAAGATTATTGAGTCTCTTGGTGATTTTTAATATCTAGGCCATTATACATTTTCTCCTATTTGTATTAGGACTTTTTTTTTTACAACGGCTGATACAGGGTGATCAAAAACGTCATTCAAAAGTTAGACCTCAGATGGGAACGGAGTTAGTCCCGCCGTCCTCGGGTGGCAGCGGCCGTTCAGGGCCCGTCCCAGCATGTCAGGACACAGAGTGACAGCTCTCCCCACACAGCTAGTCCAGTGGCCATTCCAGAATGTTTTCTTCCTATGAATCTGCTTTTTCTTTTCATTTCTATGACCTTAGAGTCTAAAGTTAAGATCTAAAATCCACTATTTTGTGTTGTGCTTTATGGCTTTTCTCTAAATAAAGTTAAATGTGCCTGTGAGGCCGGATGTTAGCAGCAAACTTAATGGCAAACTGACGGATGACTTCAGGGCATTTTGAAGGCAGTGAAGTGACTCAGCCAACAGCAGATCTGCGAGCTTGCTAAATGCCATGGTCACTGTTTAAAAAATGGACACTTTACCTTCTCAGTGTCCTTAGGCATTCTTCCCAAATCTTCATTCTGCTTAAAAACAAAGCAGAATAAAAGCCCCCTTGGGGGAATGGTGAAAAGGGGGAAAACTCAACTTCCCCAAGTGGAGAATTCTTGATATTCTCACAAGCAGTGGGGACAACCAAGCAACAGGCTGAGCCCCCAGTCTTAGGGTTTGTTCATATGAAATTTAACCCTGCAAACGATAGGCTAAGCCCACTTAAATTTAGGCCTAAGAGACATCCCCAGAGAAGCTCTTTTGTTACTCAGATGTGGCCTATCTCTCTCTCTCAGCCAACATGATGAGCAGTCTCACCACCCTCCCCCTCTCTACGTGGGACATGACTCCCAGGGGTGTGGACCTTCCTGGCAACATGGGACAGATATCCTAAAATTTTACCCGTATTTTTATTGCCTGTTTTCCCCGCTAAAATATAAACTTTGGTATACTTTTATATAAAATATAAAATTTAAAAACATATATTTTTATATGAAATATAAAATATGAGACTCAGCATCAAGGGATTGAGAAAACCTTCTTGACCAAAAGGGTGAAGAGCAAAATGAGACAAAATAAAGTGTCAATGGCTGAGAGATTCCAAACAGAGTCGAGAGGTTATCCTGGAGATTATTCTTACACATTAAGTAGATATCACCTTGTTAGTGAAGATGTAATGGAGAGGCTGGAGGGAACTGCCTGAAAATGTAGAGCTGTGTTCCAGTAGCCATGTTTCTTGATGATGATTGAATAATGATATAGCTTTCACAATGAGACTCTGTGAAGGTGAAAACCTTGTGTCTAATGCTCCTTTTATCTACCTTATCCACAGATGAGTAAAACATATGGAATAAAAATAAATAATAGGGGGAACAAATGTTAAAATAAATTTACTAGATAGAAATGCTAGTGATCAATGAAAGGGAGGGATAAGTGGTATGGTATGTACGATTTTTTTTCTGTTTTCTTTTTATTTCTTTTTCTGAATTGATGCAAATGCTCTACCAAAAAATATACTTGGAAATCTACTGCTTTTTTGTATGTTATATTTCACAATAAAAAAATGTTAAAAAAAAAAAAAAAAGCAAAACAGCCACCTGACTGGTTACCTCCTTGGAGCTTTTCACTTTTAGGGCCCACTCCCCCAGCGCCGGAGGCACAGAGTCAAGTCCTATTGGGGAGACACTAAGCAGCCCCAGAACCCACCTCGTGCTGCGCATTTTAACCCCTTCCCCTGCCGCGGCCAGGCTGGGGGGCCCAGAGGGCGGCCCGGAGCCCACCCCTGGGTGCACCGCCTGGGTTCGGGTGGTCCCTCTGTCCTGTGCCGCCGGTCTAGAGCCTTCGGACACTGTCCAGTGAGTCGGCCGGTAGCGGGAGCGTCTGGGCGCCTGCCTAGGGTGGCCGTGGGGACAAGCAGGATGACTCCGTGCAGCGGTGGGCCAGCGGCCCCCGGCTGTGGTGCAGATGACCAGCATCTGCGCGGCGGCCACGGCAGCTGTGCGCGCGGACGGGGCTGAGCGCGGTTCTGCAGGCTAAGGGGCTGCCCACCGTGCCATCCGCTTCTCAGTAGGTTCTCGCCTGGGGAAGTCCTCCGCTCGGCCCCCGTGCCCCGGCCCCTGTGCCCGGGCCCGCAGGCTGACCCCGGCCTGTGAGTCTCATCCCCAGACCCTCCCGCACGGCCGCGAGGGCCGGCGCCGTTTCCACTCCAAGGCCCTGTGCGCAAATGCCCAGACGGGTCGTGGCGAGTACTGCGCGGGTTTGCGGTGAGCTGCGAGTCCCTGGCTGGGCAGCCTGCATGGACGGTGCGCGATTGTCCATAAAAATACCCTCTATAAAAGGGCCCCTCTGCTGAACGCGGAGAAGTCAGTTCTGGCATTCACGCACTTCTCCTCTGACCGCCCCCTCTGACCTTCCCCCTCTGACTG
>PVIY010050346.1:0-16235 GCA_004026745.1 Myrmecophaga tridactyla
TCAGAGCAAATGGAAAAAAACCTAAAGTGCATGAACACAAAATCACAATGAGATACCATTTCACACCCACTAGAATGGTTACTGTTAAAACAAAATGGAAAATTACAAATGTGGAGAGGATGTGGAGTAGTAAGAACACTCATTCATTGCAGGTGTGAACGTAAAATGACGCAGCTGCTGTGGAAAGCAGATCGACAGTTCCTCAGAAAGTCAAGTATGGAACTACCATATGATCTGGCAATCCCTCTTCTAGGAATATACCCCCAAATAATTGAAAAGAGGGCTCAAACAGATATTTGTGCACATGGTGTTCACAGTGGCATAATTCACAAGTGCCAAAAGGTGGAAGCAACCCAAGTATCCATCAATGGATTATGTATAAATAAAATGTAGTGTATTTATACAATGGATTATCATTAGGCTGTAACAAGGAATGAAGTTCTGATACATGTGACAACAAGGATG
Organism: Myrmecophaga tridactyla; assembly: GCA_004026745.1. Classification (NCBI taxonomy): domain Eukaryota; kingdom Metazoa; phylum Chordata; class Mammalia; order Pilosa; family Myrmecophagidae; genus Myrmecophaga; species Myrmecophaga tridactyla. The sequence goes on from PVIY010050346.1 coordinate 466, forward strand.
AACCCTGGAAACATCATGTTGAGTGAAATAAGCTAGACACAAAAGGACAATATTGCTTGAGCTCACTAATATGAAATTCATAGGGTCAGAAACTAGACTAGGCTACTAGGGGCTGGGATGGGGTTAGGGATTGGGGTGTTAATGCTTAAATTATATCAAGTTTCCACTTGGGGTGATGGAAAATTTTGGTAATGGGTGGTGGTTATAGTAACATGACATTGTGAACAAAATCAACAGCAGTGAATAATATATTTAAAAGTGGTTAAAAGAGGAAATTATAATTTGTATGTATGTTACTAGAATAAAAAACATAAAACTATATAACAGTGTATCTTAATGTAAACCATGGACTACAGTTAATAGTACAATTATAAATATGTTCTTTCATTAATTGTAACCAACATATCATATGAATACTAGGTGTTAATAATAGTGTGGCATATGGAAATCTTGTATTTTATGCATGCTGTTTCTGCAAACCTACAACTTTTCTAATTAAAAGAAAACAAATTAAAGAAAACTAATGTGCACTATTTCTGAAAAATGCATATTGGGAAATTAGAAAAAAAGGCTGCAATTCTTATTTCAAATCTATAGTACACAAAACTCTCTTTGAGATTGAAAAATATTCAGGTGTTTCTCATTGTAAGGCTTAACTGTTTTGGTAAAACATTTTGTGTTCACCCTTTTAAGTATTCTAAGACAATAGTGGCTAGCATTTCACCATGCTCACTTGTTAGGATCAATGGGAAAGAAAGAGGTGACACTGCAACTAATATTTAAAAAAAAAAAAGCACATATTTTGCTGTGTGCCTAATGGTGAATAACTGGCAATAAGATTTGAGAAGCACTGCTTCATAATCAAGAACCTGTATGCTGTAGCAGATGAATTGGTAGTGGTGGTACAGAGACTATCTTCAAAAGCAATGTTGTAGCAGATGAGTTTGCCATCTACTTCCAAGGGTCAAGTAAGTGACTTAGGAGAGGCCAATCAGAACATGATATTTTCCTGGACAGAGTGGTTACTTCAGGCATGAGCTGTGACCCAACTAGAATCAGTGAGATGGAATGAAATTTTTTTCTGGGTCTTTGTTTCTTTTGAACTTTTGTCTGGGAAACTGGGAGGCTGGAGTTACTATATCATCCTACTGCAACAAATCAAGAATTCCTAGAAAAGCTATCACTGTGCAAATCAGACCCAAAGAATGAATGTAACTAGTGCTGGTAATATCAATTGAGTTCCTGAATCATCCTATCCCCAGAGCTGGCCCTAGACAAAATATTCAGTTACATGAAACAATAAATCCTTCCCCAACCGCCCAACCCTATCCCACCCCACCCCCTTTTTTTGGCTTAAGTTAGTTTGACTCACTCTTTAGTCTATTATAAAACAAAAGAAACCTGCTAGAATGACTGAACACACATTTCTGGCTATGCCTTCCCTTTGTATTTTTTCTCAAAAAATGCATCTTCTAATGAAAGTAATGAGACTAGAAAATATGCAGAAATGTATTGGTTTAATAATTAGGATGGATTATGATTATTATTGGTGCCACTGCCTGATATTTATTTAATGCTTTCTTTGGGCTTACATGAGCAGTGTTTACTTTTTATGACTGTCTGAATATTGTTCACAGATTGGTATCAGGCAGACTTTGAGTTTGAATCCTGACCGTATGATCTCAGGCTACTTTTTCTAAGCCCAATGTACTTCACTTTTTCAGTTTTCAAACAGAGATTATAAGAGCATTGTTTAATAGGATTTGGGGGAAGATGAAATGATACAGTGCATGCAAAGAACTTATCCTAGTGACTGGCACGTGTTAAGCCTCAAATGTTATCTATATTTCAGCTGAAAGACTGCCTTTGCCATTCTTCTTTTCTGTTTGCTTTTCTGTCACTTAAGTCAGAGACATAATAAGATTGCTGTATCATCAGGTTAATTTTTTTCCTAGGGGACGAAGGCCATCTCTATTGAATTAGCAAAGAACTTTTTTGAATTGCAGATGCTCTGGAGCTGAGGCTAATATTAAATCTTACTCTATGTGGGAATTCCATTAATATAACTGCTTTTATTTTTAACCCTTCACTATTTACTCTCTCTTTATTTTAAATTAAATTATTTATATTAATTGAATGATTTTCTGGCATAGCAAATAAAAAGCATGAACAGAAGCATTATCCATTAAAAAATTAATCATTGAAATGAACGAAGTCTTTTTTTCTTTTCTTTGTTTTTTTCTTTTTTTTTTTTTTTTTTTTTTTTTTTTTTTTTTTTTTTTTTTTTTTTTTTTTTTTTTTTTGAGATCAGTGCTCCATTCCTGAAAGCTTTGTTGGGCTGCTTACTACGTTCTGTTTGTGTATACACTGTGAAGGTGTTTCTCTTTTCATTTTTCCCGCCCTCTAGTGGTAGTTAAAACAATGCCACTTTGTAGTCCTTGCACAGGAAATGCCTGTTCCTACTTCAGTTACCAGAATCCTTTTACAGGAAGTTAGGTGTGGTCTTTGAAGGAGAATTAAAAAAAAAAGAAAGAAAAAAGAAAAAAAGCATGATGGAATTTTAGCTGCAGTCTTCATGGTACCAGTTTATCAATCCCAAACTCTGGGTGTAAAAGATTCTGCAGGGGTAATGTTTTAATATTCTTATTATGCTTATTCTCTGTGATGCTCCTCTACCTTTACTGTAGAATCCATGGGAAATATTCAGAGGGGACCACTTTCGTTTTGAAGCTGCTAGCTGCATGTTTTAGCTTGTCTCTTCTGTTAGAACATCCAGGCATGGCAGTTCCCTCCCCTGAGAGTACAGGGATCATCTTCATGCCTATGTCTGTAGCTAGGTATGAGCAGTCTCTGGGGATGGGTGAGGAAAATGAGAGATGTTATGGAGGCACTGTGATACTGAGAGGGCAGTTTACTAATATGATCATTGCAGCTCTGCTGATGTCTAAAAGATCCTGGTCTATTTCAAAAGAAAATGTTCTAGAAATGGTACTGTGGCTTATGTCTTTTAGGTTTCCCTCTATTTTCTCTGACATATGCTGCAGAGATTAACTGGATATTAATGAATTTTACTCTTAGAAAATGTATTTCATATATTTAAATGGCAACCTAATTCTTGAATGGTGCAGGTATTAAAATGGATTGAAATTTCTAAGTAGGAAAAAATAGACAAATGATTTTGTACAGATGACATCAGAAGCCAAGACTTTTAGTTGTATTGTTTAAAATAAAATAGAAACTTGCTGCAGGTTCTGAGATAACATTTGGAATGACTGATATCATACCAGTAAAATTCAATTTATGTTATAGCAAAGACCCACATAATAGGAGTTTTCTTAAAAGATAAACTATCTTAAACTTTTTTTGGAAGTCCAAATTCTGAAATGGATACTCTTAGTTTATGTTGTATTTTTGTGAAATGGGCACTATTTGAGGAAATGAGCTATCCATACAATATTTCTTAGGTACTGAAATTTTGTTAATTTTAGAAGCAATTACACTAGTTAGCAGCAGCTTGCTAAGCTAGGGGGTCCAAGCTACAGGACCTCTGACGTGGGTGACTTCCTGCCAGTTTGGCAGGAGCTGGGTCCCTTCCTGTGCAGCTTCCGAGCAATTCCATAAACAATCGGGCATTCCTTGCTTCTTGCCCCATCCCCTTGCTTTCAAGCAGTATCTGCATATGTTTCTCTAGCCTAGGATTTCAGAATTTCCAGAACTCTTTACCAGGTGCATTGATTTTTGAATAAGCACTCAAAAGGTGGTAATGTGAGCCAAAGGGAACATGGAAAAGATGGAGAAATACTCGCAAGATCCTCACACAGCCCATTTTCTATAATTTCATGTCATTTTTCATCTCTTATTTTAGATGTTTGGTTTTTTTTTTTTCAGAAAGGACGCTGAAAAAGATGGCTGCTAAAATATTCACAAAAGTGAAATAGCAAGCATAAGCCAGTGTCCTCCATTTCTGAGCACTGAATTGGGTATTTTGCCACAAGTAGAACATTTTGGGGGTGGGAGAATATACCATTTAATAGACACCTACTAAATGTGGAAGATAGATCTCTATGCAAACAAGTGAATGAATGTAGTAGAATTCTCTGAATGTCAAATGCAGCTGCCTTTTAGAAATATTATAGATATCTTGGTTTATGTATTTTATCTCAGTTTCATGTAATTGCCACAGTCGTCTTTTATCTTAATGGACATTGCTTTTTTCCCCCTGTTTCTCTAGCACTTTCTTATGCAAGGAGCTAAACAGTGATTAAAGGAGCAGGATGAAAAGATGGCACAGTCAGTGCTGGTACCACCAGGACCTGACAGCTTCCGCTTCTTCACCAGGGAATCCCTTGCTGCTATTGAACAACGCATTGCAGAAGAGAAAGCTAAGAGACCCAAACAAGAGCGCAAGGATGAGGATGATGAAAATGGCCCAAAGCCAAATAGTGACTTGGAAGCAGGAAAATCCCTTCCATTTATCTATGGAGACATTCCTCCAGAGATGGTGTCAGAGCCCCTGGAGGACCTGGACCCATACTATATCAATAAGAAAGTGAGTTCTTAGTCAAGTTGCCTTTACTTTCCTTACTTACTGATTACTTCAGTGCTAATCCCAGGGTGTTTGGTAAAGAATTCTGGGCCCCCCTCCCCCTCTATCTAAGACATCACTGACTATGTAGTGAGCCCATTATCCTGGAAGTCTTTTGGAAGCATCCACCTAAACCTCAATTTTTGTGACACAACAGAGAACTGAGAAGGCATCTTGCAGTGGGGTATTGAGGAAATGCAAAAAGCTGTTTGCCTTCTTGAATACCTCTTATTCTTCAATACAGTGAAAATTGACCCCAATTCTTTTACAAGATAGAGAAGCAAAAACTGAAAACTAGGAACCATTTACAAAAACCTGGCTTTATATTTCCATGAGCAGTATCTAAATACCTCTTTATGCTCTCTGATTCTATAAAAGGTACCTTGATCTTTAACAGGTTTATGCCTTCATACTAGACTTTGCCCTCTATGACTCTTACAGAAGAAATAATAGCAGATGTCTTACAAGTGCCAAAAAGTTCTAGCAAAGAACACCCCTGTAAAACCCTGAAATTCTCATGAGAAAATTTTTATCTCATGGGAGAAATGAAGTTTCTTTTTGGTGCTTTATGTGAATTATAAATGCAGTTGACAGAGGCTGATATTAAAATTTGGTAAAGATCTTAAGAATTCCTTTGACATTAACCAAATTTTCTTTATTTTTTTCTTTAAGTCCTCATGTCACTCATCAAATTTAGTAACGCTCAGAAAGAAATCACACCTATCATCATGTCATATGTTGGTAATTGGTATATCACCATATTTTTTTATGGGACAATGATTTATAAATGATGGTCTCACATTTATGTTACAGAATCCTTTGTATTTATCCTAAATTCTATTTTACTTGTTGTGTTTTTCTTTTTCAGACATTTATAGTATTGAATAAAGGGAAAGCAATCTCTCGATTCAGTGCCACCTCTGCCCTGTATATTTTAACTCCCTTCAACCCTATTAGAAAATTAGCTATTAAGATTTTGGTACATTCATATCCTTTTTGCAAATAGTCACTTAATATGATTTTCCTACTTGACTGAATTTTCAGATAGAACATTTTTCCTAACTCTGTGTGGCTGGCAGTGTTATGAGTTCTTTTCTCTCTTCTTACTCAAAAGTTAGCATATTGCATAATAAAGTCATACGTAAGTGCATTAGTTTTTCTAATCTAAGTATTTCTTTTACCTGACTCACTTCTTCTCTCTTTCTTTCTTTTTTTCTCTACTCTCTAATGAGTTGCTTGCTACATCTCAGTTTTTTCCATTAATTTGACTGTAATACAAGGTTTCCTTTTATAGGTCTTAAAATTTTATGTTATATAATGGAGCAAAGTCCATGAGCAAATGTTCTTTGCTGTTTTTCCATTTGGAAAATATAAACATAATTCAAATTATGCACTTTTATATGTTTTGTCTTAATTTTTCTACTTTTTGCTTTTCATTTCAACGTTTGAAAGTGTTGTTAGTAAATGTATACAATTGTGACTCTATAAAAACTAAACTTTCAAATATTTATCTAAATTATTTTCCCAATAGCATTCCCATTGATTTACTTTCCTGTTTCTTCCTTTCTCTCTCTTTCCCTCCCTCTTTTCCCTCCTCTCTCCTTTCTCTCTCTTTTGCCAGCATGCCTATTTTTTATTCAAGTCACAGTTTCTGAACAATTATTGCTCTCCAAACGCTTTATGTCTGTCTACCTCATTTTTTCCTCATTTTATTTTTCATTCTCCTTATTTGAAATTTCTAGTTCCTAGAATTGGATTTATGACACATTGGTAGGAGAAAGAAATTCAGTTTACTCTTGGAAGCTAGATGGTATAGTTGGGAATAAATGGTTTTATCCCAGACCGAGCTACTGGTCTGGCTGAGAGCCAAGCCTGGAAAGTCAAAGATTCAAAGGTTTGGAAGACTGGGGCTGTGCCAGGTAGGGGCATTTACAGGAAGAAAAGAGAAGACGTAGAAGGATGACTGATATGCATCAGGAAACAGTTGTAAGGAAGGAGAAACTGAAATTTAAGCAAATTGTCAGATAGGGCAACTTTTAATATTCTTTCTTCTGTAGAAAGGATCATTGCTTGGGATGCCATGAGATTGTGAGCCCAGGACTTGACTCTAACAAACTAACAAAATATTTGAATTAGATTAGTTAAGGAATTAGATAAAGTAGGGAATTCACAAGACAGGATAAATGGGGTCCAAGCGACTCTCCATAGTTCTCCAGGAGAAGGGTGCAAAGCATGTCCCAGGCTTGCCTGGCATATGGTAAATACTGTTTTTAGAAGTATGGCATTCTGGAATTCAGTCCCCTTTCAATTTCCAGTTTATTTCCCCCCCCCTCAAGTTTTGCATAGACATCAACATATTTTCATTTGCTACTCATGTTTTATGTATTAAAATTTCATAATTTTTTGTAAATTACCTTTAACCTATAGTTTATTTCTTATATCTGATTTTAAAGTTAGAGAACTCAGTTGTACAGAGAGGAAAAAACATCTTTAAGTGAGCAGTAAAGTAGGGATTTACATTTGGGTCTCTGGGATTATAAATTATGATCTAGGGCGGCTGCTGTGGCTCAGCAGGCAGGGCTCCGACCTGCCGTGCTGGAGGTCTGGAGTTCGATCCCTGGTGCCTCCTGCCCATATGCAAATTAAAAATAAAATAAAATTAAAAAAAATTATGATCTATTATTATTTTATGAGTACTTATAATCTGTGCACTGAATGAATCCTTTCATAAATTATTTATATTTTAAAGTAATTAATACCCCATAGGTAAATATAATTTATTTATGAGATTACATGGAAAACTCAGGATTTAGCCCAATAATTTGTTTGTAGTACGCACTGAGAGTGTACAATTGAATAAATAAATGACTAATAATCAGAAGTTGGAGAATTAGGTAAAGAAAAAGTGACACTGTTTCGGTTTATATGAGTGAAAAAAATCTATTCCCTATTCCCTATCCCTTCTCCATCCCCTGGTAGACTAGAATATTCTAGACTGACTGTTTTGCCTTAAAATTCTATATGGGCATTATGCATTTCTTTGAAAATCTCATGAAAGCTATGCTTCCCCACCCTAAAATCTTGAAGTTCCAATTTATGACTCTCCAGAGAAAGAGAATGGAAAAGACAAGAAAATGTCTGAGAGTGGAGGTCAGAGGCTGAAATTGTAAGTCATGGTAAGGACACAGAATTTACTCTGAATGAGAAGGGGGAGATGACTGGAGGGTTTTCAGCAGAAAAGTGGCATGGCCTGACTCACATTTCTGAAGAATTACACAGGCATGGAGTGTAGACTTCCTGCCGGGGGGAAGGTGTGGAACAAGAAGGTGGATTGGGGGCCTACTGCGATCATGAAGGCAAGAAATTGTGGCTACTTGGACCATGTTCTATACCATGGAGGTGGTAAAATATTATCAAATTTAAATGTATTTTGCAGAGGCACAGACAGGACTTGCTAAGAATTGGATGGTGGTTATGAGGGAATGAGAGGAGCTAAGAATGACTCCAAGTGTTTTGTCTGATCAAGAAAGGATAATGGAGTTGTTATTTACTGAGCTTGGGAGGATTTCTGGTGGAGCAAAATTAAGAGCTTGGTTTTGAGTATGCTATGTTTGAAATGCCTGTTAGACATCCAGTGGAGGTGCTGAGGTCTTAGGTAAACATATATGCCTGGTGTTCAGGAAAGGGAAGGAACTAGAGATAAAACTATGGGAAAATGTCAGTGTAGGGAGGGCAATAGAAATCATGAGACTTGATTAGGCCACCAAAGACCTGGGACATTACAAATTATGCAGCTAGCACTGAACTGCCTATCATTCACAGGGGGTAGGAAATTTTGGTTTCAAAAAAACCTATATTCAAACTCCACCTCTGAGATGTACTTATATGTTACATGACCTTGGGCCAAGTTACAACAATTGTTGTCTCCATCTATAAGATTGTAGTCATTATTTATAAATCAATAATAATAAGATGTAATATAAATATCTGGTATTATGTCTAGCACATAGTAGGTATTTAATAAATGGTAGCTATGACTGCTATTATTGTTATTGGAAGTAGTAGGCATAATTCTAACTGATTGCTACAAGGTTAGCAAAAAAAAAAAAACTCTCATATTGCTTAAGAAATTCCACAAACAATTCTATATAATTCACCACTGTCTTCTAGCTCGAATTTGGAAACAAAATGTTTATATGGCACCAGAGTTTGGAAACATGGTGTTGTTGGTCCCAAACTTATAATATTGCTGATGAGGTAATTGAGGCTCATAGATGTTTACTGTCTTTCTAAGGCTACACTTTTTATCAGTGGCAGAGCTAAGAATTCCAACCAGGTCTCCTGAATCCCAGCCCAAGGATCTTTGCATTACCCATCCAACAGAAGAAAACTGATTCTTATCCTCCTGGTATAACACACTGAAGGCATTGCCAAGGTCTCCATGCATTTTTTTAACATGGGCAGGCACCAGAAATCAAACCTGAGTCTCCGGTATGGCAGGCAAGAACTCTGCCAGTGAGCCACCGTGGCCCGCCCAGTCTCCACGCATTTTAAAAACTTTTCAGTGGGTCAGACTTAACTTATTAAGAACTTGGCTTCTTAGCTAATCCCAAATTTACATAGTACCCAATGTACAAATAAAAAACATGGTTTTCCATGCAAAGAACTATAAAGGTATGTAGGAAAGAGGGAAAACAGCTTATAATTTCCATTTCTTCTGCTTTCAGTGATCAAAAGGTATCATGTAATTATCTATTGGCAAGTAGGAGTTTGTTAATGCCATTTTAAAACCCAAGAGTTGAACAATATATATTTGACATTTATACAATATTTCTCCTAAACTCAGAAATAGGCATTGGTTAGAAAAAGATCTACCTATTCTGTTTTGAACTCTCCATTTTTTATGTTAAAAACCTCTAACATAAAACTATTTTCTACTGTTAGCCATATGTGTGTATGTATGTATATATATACACACACACATATATATGTATACACACACACACACACACACACAGGTCAAAAACTTCCCTGCACCTTCTTTAATATTAGTTCTTAGTACAAGGTCCCTAAACACAAATGCAAACAACATCCTTCCCTTTGTGTCAGAAAATTTTCACATTTTTCTATTCAATATACAGAAATTTATTGGCAATAAAAATACTGTATCTTCTAAGAAAGGTGTTAGTATTCTTATCCCCATTTATATAAGAAAACAGAGACATAAAGAATTAAACACATTACCCGAGGCCACATGGTTGGTAAAATATATATTTGGTCTATGGTTCCTTGAATTAAAGTACATACTGCTTCATTCTACCTACATGGATACAGGCTAGCTAGACGTGCCAGAAACTTAATTATCCAGGCTCTGGGTGAAAGGCTACCATTTTTGGTATAAACTTTAAGAAGTTTTGCTCATCATATATATATAGGAAATAGTTTACATTTGGCAACTGGGGCTAGTATCAATCAATAAGTTACACGTTTTTATTAATACTTGCTGTAAAAAAAAAGTTGATAGATTAAGAGATATTTTTCTGAAAAAATATATCAAAGTGGTTAAGAAAATATTGTTCAGGAATACATTGTTGCTTTTAGAAATGCAGTATAGTTGATGTCTTGGCCTATGTATTTAGAGAATAATGTGAAGTATATTCATTTTGCTACTAATTCTAGCCTCTTGAAATCTCCTAAAGTGTGGAGTTTCTATACTTTTACAATGTATGGTATCACCGATGCAAAATCCATACCTACATTATTTTTTCACATTTGGATATTTCTTATGATTATTTGAAACTTTTCTATTTTAATCATTCACAAAAATTCAGAAATATGAAAACTATGTGGCAAAATAAATTCACAGTGATTTAATAAAGTTAATGAATTTTGAAACAGAGACACCTATTAAAACAAAAGCATGAAAACTTAACTCTTTGTTTTAAAAGCAAAATCATTTTATCTGTTTTCCTTTTCAGTGTCAGTCATGCAATGCATGCAATGTGGAAAATATCTTTTTTAGCATAATGCTTATTAACCGACTTACTGAACGATAATCATTATTTTTGTTAATTCGTATTAAAATTATATTTTACTTTATCTGATTAAATTCTACCATTAAAAAAGAGTGAATAATTTAAAAGGCATGAAACTATGCTTCAGTCCTTTATTTGAGATAGATATTATTAGGCTAAGTTAATTTCTATCTTATATTTATTCTATGACCTCCCCTTCAAAGATAATTATAGAAATCTGTATATTTGATATATGAGGAAACAAATTTTATCCTGTATTTTTGTATGACATCACCAATTCATCAAGAATCATTAAAAAGTAAAACAAATCACTCCATTTAGGAATAAACAAATTGCAAATCAGTGTCATTTAACAGTCAGCTGACTGTGTGAAATGGCAAGAATATCCTGGTGAACAATATAGACATAATTCCTGACCTCACGAGGCTGACAGTCTACAGAAAAGACCATTAGTAAATTAATCTTAGAAGAAATAGTGTAAAGTGCTTCAGGTATTGTGCTGGTTTGAAGATGTTATGTACTCCAGAAAAGCCATATTCTTTTTCCTAATCCAATCTTGTGGGGCAGAGCTATTATTTAGGGTGAAACTTCTTGATTAGGTTGTTTCTATGGTGACGTGACATGCCCAAGTGGGTGTGGCTTTTTGATTAGATTACTTCCATGGAGATATGATGCACCCAACTGTGGGTGTGAACTTTTGATTAGATAGAGAAGTAACTCCACCATTCAAGGTGGGTCTTAATTAGTTTACTGGAGTCTTTAAAAGAGCCAACATAGATGCAGACACTTGGAGATAGGAGTGCTGACAGAGAAAGCTTAGACTCAAATGTTTTGAGATGCAGAGGAAAACACCAGAAGAACCCACAGGATCTGCAAGAGCCATTTGAAACCAGAGAAGCCCAGCAGCTGTTGAGAGATGCTAAGCAAGCCAGAACCAAGAGTTTTGCCCTGGCAAAGCTAAGTAAAGGGCCCACAGATACTTTGAGAGGAAGCCACAGGAAAGTACAAAGCAATGAACTGGGAGCAAGGGCCTCAGATGCTAGCCACATGCCTTCCTAGCCAACGGAAAAATCCAGGACATCATTTTGCCTTTCTTTGAAATCAACGTATCTTTCTCTGGATGCCTTAGTTTGGACATATTTAAGGCCTTAGAACTGTAAACTTGTAACTTAACAAATCCCCTTTATGAAAACCATTCCAACTCAGTGGTGCTGTGGGGCACACTGAAAGAGAGACCACATAATTCAAAACTGCAAGCCAATTTGGAGTCTTTATTAGCCAGCCGGCGACTGCCTCAGAAACTTCCAAAAGGAAGATTCAGAGAACAGCCCCCAGAGGTTTTCAAGGTGTGCTTATAAAGGCTAAACTCATGTGGTTTTGCAGTTGCTAGCAAGCAAGCGTATCATAGAAGCAGAAAAATGCCATTAGCTGTTGCCAAAACACATCCCGTTCTCTCAGTTTCCTAACATTGGTTATTGTTTAACTCTTGGGGACATTCTGCCCCAATGTTGTGGGGACTTTCCCTGCTCAGGCCTGATTGATTGCTCCTGGCCCTCCACAGTCCCCACTGGTTTTATGAGAGAATTAAATAATTGTTTCTTTACTTTGATTATAAACTTGCAGATATTGGGTTCCAAGGACTAATAATTTAACAGTTTGTATTGTTTTTTGTACGTATGAGGTTAGACAGTTGATTATACAGGGTACAAACATTAAGCTTAATAATATGAGAATTAGGGGCCCTGCTACGGCAGACAAGAGCGTGATCAGCCATGGGGACCAGGAAAATAAGTTTTCATATCACTGGCAGGGGTCCCGTCCACCGGGCCTCCAAGGTGGCTGGCTGAAGCTTCTTTATCCAGATTAAGTCTCCAGGCTGCACCTGAAATAGATCTTTTTTAGGGGCAGGATTTGTTGGTCCTGGATGGGCTGCCTTCACCAGTTCCTGAGTTTGCTGGGTGGCAGATTGCAGGGCCTGTAATGATTTTAGGAGAATGGTTATTTAATTTAGCTATTTTTTCTTCTCCCAATTTAGGGATTAGTAGGGGTTGTTGCCCGAACATGATTTAATATGGGGTAGTTCCCTTAACATAAGGAGTACATTTAGTTTTTAGGAGGGCAAATGGAAGGAGACTCACCCAGTTTTCACAAGTCTCGAGCTTTAGTTTATTTAAAGTTTCCTTTATTGTTTTATTTATTCTTTTAATTTGCCCTGAACTCTGTGGCCTATAAGTGCAATGTAATTTTCATTTGATATTTAATATTTTTGCTAATAATTGTGTAACTTGGGCGATGAATGCCAGCCCATTGTCGGACCCCATTGCAGTTGGGAGGCCAAATCGGGGGACAATTTCAGAAACTACTTTTTATTATTATTATTATTTGTGCTGTCTTGGTTCTGGGAGGAAATGCCTCAGTCCATCCGAGAAGGTGTCGATGAAGACTAATAGGTATTTGTATCCATATGGACCAGGTAATATTTCTGTGAAGTCTATTTCCCACTGTTCCCTTGGGGCTTGTCCCCTCAGCCTAGTTCCTTGGGGCATTTCTTTCTTTCGGCTGGAATTTACCTGAGCACAGATGTGGCATCTGGATGATACCTGCCAGGCTTGTTGTTGCAATCAGGGAATGCAGTAATCTCTCTGTAAGAGTTCAGTTAGTTTTGTACTGCCCAGGTGTGTACTTTGGTGAACCTGGGTAATCAAATTTTTCCCCAGGTGCTCTAGCACTAGGATTCTCCCATCCGGGAGAATTTTCCAACCATCTGGATCTGTTTTAGTGCCCAGAGTTTTGCCCAGTCTAATTTCTTCTCCGGCATATTTTGGAGGGCTCGGCAGCACTTGCCCCAGTAAAACAGGAAGTATCTGCAGCATCCCCACTGGTTTTTGGGCAACCTCTTTTGCCATTTTATCAGCCAAGGCATTTCCTCTGACGATTTGAGTTTCGGCAGTCTGATGTCCTTTGCAATGTATAACAGCTGCCCTTTTTGGCAACCAGATAGCCTCTAGCAAGGCAAGTATTTTGAGTATATTTTTTATTTCCTTTCCTCCCAGTGTTAAAAGTCCCTGCTCCAGATATAGTGCCCCATGGACGTGCGCAGTTGCAAAGGCATATTTGCTGTCTGTACAGATGTTGACGACCTTCCCTTTTTCCCACCTTAGAGCCTGGGTCAGAGCTATTAGTTCGGCCCTTTTGGCTGAGACCCGATAGCCCAACTGGGCTAGTTTCTGTAATAAGTTTTCGGTTGCCTTTTTGCAGTTTGACAGGTTATCAGCTGCCAGTAAGAAGTCATCCACATATTGTAGGAGGGTTATCTCTGGATGCTCTTGTCTAAAACGAGCCAGATCCTGGCTTAAGGTCTCATCAAACAGGGTGAGAGAATTTTTGAAACCCTGCGGCAACCAAGTCCAGGTTAGTTGTCCCGAGAACCCCCCTCTGGGTCAGTCCATTCAAAAGCAAAGATGGGTTGACTTACCATGGCCAGGGGAAGCAAAAAGAAGGCATCCTTTAAGTTCAGAACAGTGTAGACCTGCTGGCTGGGAGGTAACAGGCTCAAGAGCATATATGGGTTAGGCACAGTGGGGTGAATGGTTTCAATTCTTTTGTTTACCTTTCGGAAATCTTGCACTGGCTGGAAATTATTGGCCCCGGGTTTTTGGACAGGAGAAGTGGGGTGTTCCAGGCTGAATGGCAGGGGACTAGGATACCTGCCTCCAGGAGTCTTTTGATATGGACTGCAGTGCCTTTTTTAGCCTTTAAGCTTATTGGGTATTGTCAGACTTTGATTGGGGTGGCGGTGCTAGTCAGCTGGACAACACTGGGAGGCTGGTGGGCGGCTAATCCTGGTAGGTTAGTTTCTGCCCATATGCCTGGTATTTTTTTTTTTTTAATTCCCACAAATGTGGGCCTGGGGCCAGCAATGCCACTTCTGCAGTAAGTAAATACTCTTCCGATAAGAGGCAAGTGAGGAGGATTGCCGAGGAGTTTGTATTGAAGGAGAGCTTGGCCAAATCGTTTTTGAAAGAGATGGTGGCTTGTAATTTCTGGAGAAAGTCTATCCCCAAAAGGGGATATGGACACTCTGGCATTACAAGAAACGAGTGGGTGACAGTTCCTTCCCCAAGGTTAGTGATCTCAGTCTTAGTCCATGGGTAAGACTGTCTTTCCTGTTGCCTCCTGTATGGGGATTTTTTCCTTAGATATGGGCCCTTCTGCCTGCTTGAGGATGGAGAAGGGTCCCCAGTATCCACAAGAGATTTTATAGGCTTGCCCCCGATTTCTAAGGTGATCTTGGGCTCCTGGGGGCTCAACGGAATGGAGCCTCGGCCCCGTCAATTTGCCTCTTCAACTGGAATGGGGGCTGGTTTCAGTCCTTTAAGTCCTCTTTTAGGGCATTCATTTTTCCAATGTCCGTTTTCTTTGCAGTAGGTGCATTGGTTTGCACCTAGGCCCAACCTTTTTCCTTGGTTTTCTTTTCTTTTTTCAATGATTTTCCATTTACTTTTTTGTTTTTCCTGTTCAGCTACTGCGGATACTAAAATTTTGGCTATTTTTTGGACTGCATGGCCCTGGGGTCATCTCTGTTATTAAAAGTCTTTTGGGCAATTTCTATCAGTTCAGACAGCACTTTACCCTTAAATCCTTCTAATTTCTGTAATTTTTTTCTTATATCTGGGGCCAACTGGGTGACAAATGTTATATTTACGGCTCACCTATTTTCAGGCGTCTCTGGGTGTACAAGTGGTATGCCTCAAGGATGCAGTCAAGGAAAGCGGCCAGAGATTCGTCCAGCTTTTGTATGGTTTCGCTTACCCGAGACAAGTTGGTTGGCTTCTTGGCCACCGCTCGTATTCCCCGGAGCAGAGTCTAGCGATACTGACCGAGAGCCTCCTTACCTCTCTCAGTGTTGGGGTCCCATCTGGGATGGGTGGAGGGGAACACAGCCTCTAATCAGGTTGATTCAGAGGTCGGTTGTCCATCAAGTTCAAGAATTACCTTCCTCGCCTCTCTCCTGGCTCAGTCTCATTCCTCAGAGGTGAAGAGGGCCTGGAGGAGCTGTTGGCAGTCATCCCAGGTGGGCTGGTGGGTAAAAAAGACAGTCTCCAAGAGGGAGATGAGCCCTTGGGGCTTTTCAGAGAAAGAGGGATTCT